>JACEIK010002168.1:113578-134347 GCA_018107945.1 Datura stramonium | reverse complement strand
GTTTACCCCGTATTGTTGAGACCTTATGGGTCCAGTTTATTCTTCAGTTGATTATGACAGGTGGTCTGGATGGCCTAAGTGTTATAGTTACAGATGTCATGTAGCCGGCTTCTCGATCAATCATGAATCGAGTGCCAGTTGCGCCCTACCCCAGTTTTGGGGCGTGACACATTCATAGATATATCATCACAATCATCAAATAATTCTAAATTTATCAAACTTCTTACATAATGATAAGATCTCAATCACTTTAACTCCAATATAATACTCGTACTATTGTCTTGATTTGTTATTCTTTAACATATCGGTTATTATCATAATTTCTAGGAATATATGCTCTACAAAACTGTGTTTTACCAAAACGCATCCGCGCCAAACCCAATAGCTAATAGAGCTAAAATAGCTGAGGAAAAATTCTAGGTAAGCAGGGTGTATGTTCCTATTGATTCAGATGTATGTTTGTATTATTTTTTTCATCTTTATCTATTCTCAAAAATTTCTTAATTTGATGTCCTAATATTAATTTTCATTAATTGACCAAGTTTCATCTAATGAAACTTCTCCCTGTATAGAATTTTATATGACAAGTTTAAAAATATTAAGAAAAATATTTGTATCTTTCAATAAAGTTGGTCAATTTTCTATTGTCGAAATTAAAAGACCTATTTTTGAAGGATCAAAATCGGCGAATTCGTCGGCTTTTTTTAGTTTCAGATCCAAAAATTTATTTTTCTAATTGAATATATAGCTAAATTGAAGCAAAATTTTTTTGTTTCATAAACCAACAAAGTTGATTGGTTTTGTATTAAAAATAAATTAAAATTAATATTCAGAAATCAAATTTAAAAAATTCTGAAAAAAGATAGAGGTGAAACTCATTTTAATTTGTGGGTGCATTGTCGGGTATAAGAAATGAATTTTCTTTAATTTTATTTATTTGTGGGGTTTCATGACATAAAGAAATAATTTATTTTGTCATGTCAAATTTTTTGATTATAAATTTATTTGAGTGATTTTATAAGAGAAATGCCTTAATTTAAGTGATTTTATTAATACAAAGAAAAGTTTAATGACTTTATTATATAAATTTCCATAATTATATGACCTTTTGAGATATTAACTCAACAAATTTAGATGCAGCATCTCCAATTAATCCATCATTACAAATTTATAATACATAAATCTTCACTTAATCACCCAAAAGATTGAGTCAAAAGAAAGGAGAACATGAAACATGGGAAAACTTGTAAAAACGAGGGGAATAAGGCTAACAGATCACATTCACTTCTTCCGATCAGCCAGCATATCGGGGAGAAGTGCAAAGGATAGTCANCTCTTATTTCCGGTGTATGATGATTTTATATATTATTATAAACTCAAATTTTCTAAACTAATTATTTTTATTTGTTCATGAAAAGAAATATTTGAATAAATTAATTCTTAAATAGGTAACTTTATAGTTTTGCATATTAAAAAAATCTAAAAAGGTGAATTTCGAAAAAAAAATACATGTATTTTAATTTTTTAAAATTATGGTATCTTATAGCTTTCATCCATTTAAGAAAGTTAAGTATGGGTGTTAACAATTAGCTTACATTGAAGAAGACAATGATTAGTCTGTAGTGCTATCTTTTTTTTTACTATTAGAGACTGTCAATTCAAATGAAATATTTATGTTCCCACTTAGTAATGAGAAATTGTGCTTTTGCAACACTAATATAACTTATAAGATCTTGTCGTCCAGCATGGATGTGATATTGTATACTAAACTTATGTATTAACCGAGCATTTGGAAAACCTATTTAATAGTTTTGAGAACGTAATACCCCTCAAAAGGTTCTAAAGGGTTTCATTGGACATTAGAGAAGATTTAATTGAATTACTATTGCGATACTGTTGTCAGTAGAAGAAAAGTTACGTATTATGTGTGCCATTCATTTGCTCTTAAGCTATCTTTTTTTTCTGATTGTTTGGTCTAATTTTTTGCAGACATTCTTTAATAGCACCTGCTAGATGGAAGGAAGTAATCAAATTTCTTGGAATGCATTTAATAACCCTCCGGTTTACCCTGCAGAACATATTGCCCTGAGTCTAGTGCCTCCACTCATGCCTCCGGGCTACCTTACTGCAGAACATATTGCCCCAGGTCCTATGCCTCCACCCATGTCTCATCCTACCTTGTTGGAAAAAGAACGAGAAATGTATAATGCTGAAATATGTAGACTTTTGGATGAAAACAAGAGACTGGTCGAAGAACAAATTGTTTCACAACACGAATTAGGTGTTGCTAGGGAGTAAATTCATTGTCTAAATCTTATGATGACTGATATTTAGGTTCAACATGAAATCCACTCTCGTAAACTTATGGAAAGGGGTCTGAAGCTGATAGAGGAAATACCAGCTACTGAACCTTTGAAAAATGAGATTAAACACCTTCATTCGGAAGTTATGAGGCTTTCAACTATCAAACATGATCTATTTAGCCAGATAGAGACACTCACGGAGAACCTCGCCAGGGTGCAAGTTGAAAACAATAAGATTCCTTCTTTAAGGTCTAAGATTGATGGACCGCGTCACGAACTTTTGTGTGCTAGGTAAATTATGTTATTTTATGACCTGATGCTTCTAGAAATATAATTAATATAGAATGTTTTTACTTTCTAAACCTGCAATGTGGTGGCTATGAGGAGGTAATATTAAGTTTCTCTTGTGACTTCTAGGTTTGTTGCTGAGTATGAAAACGAGGCTAAAGTTGAACTCATGGATCAGGTGGAGACAACAAAAAAAGGTATGTCTCCTAATATCTTCTACCAGCAACAGGTACTGGTACTGGATAACTCACAGAAGAATTTTTCTTCACCTCCGCCACTATATTTTTTATAACCATGGTTTCCGAGCCACTAATTCTGTCCACCAAGGGTAGGACAAATGGAAATAAATCACCTAGTATTTTGTCTTTGTTGAGATTTGAACTTGAGACCTCATGACTCTCAATCACTTCATTAACCACGAGGCCACACTAATGAAGTAGTTACATAAAATTGCATGCACGTTTTGTTATTTGAATTGACTAATCTTTAATGTTTGTCCTTTAGCAAATGAATTTATGTCTGGTGGAGCATAAGTTCTTTATAAATTGAAGTCATGCTCAGACCGACGTAACTAGGATGAGCATGGTATGATAGATACTTAATTACCATATTGAACTGAAATTTTTGATACCACAATTTCGATATTATGGTATTTGGTGTGCATTTTCTTTTTAAAAGAAAGGTAATTGGTACAGTATTTGTTAAAAAATATGGAAATACCGACTAGCATATCGAAGTGTATAGTTGTGTATACAATTTATATATATTATTATACTATGAACAAGTATGTAAATTGGTATCAGTACAAAACTAATTATGTATACATTAGAACTTTGACTAATCTATCTTGGTTGAAATGTCTTTTTTTTTTCTTTTTTGGTAATTGGTTACCAAAGGGAATTGCTTGTATTTTGTTTTGAATATTTCTAATTGGCAAGGTATTAGCATGACTAATTAAGATGTTTCTTGAAAAATCAAAGTCATATGTCTCTATCAAATGAGTATATATAAATCAAAGTCGAACAAACTATGATTGTCAATTTACCATACCACAAATTATCGAATCATACCGAACTAATTTGGTATGTTAATGGTATAATATTTTTTTAAATCGAAAATTAAAATTATTGAATCAAAATTTTCAATATGGTACCATGTCCACCCTATGCGTAACTTGTGGGATATTACAACAACTACATACAATTGTAATCTCACACGTGAGATTTGAGGAGAGTAGAATGTACACATACATTACCCCTTTTGTGGAGTATAGAGTTTTTTTCCAATAACCTCTCGACTAAAAAAAATAATATTTAGAAATAGGATTGCAAGAAAATATGACCAGCAAAATAGCAAAATACAAAATAAATGAAGTAACATATAGTAATACACATTGAGGAGTAAGTAACATATACTAAATGAAGTAACATAAAAAAGAAAATTTGTTTATTGGTCGTGGATGCTGCCACGACCAGGAAGAGCTTTTAAAAAAAAAAATATTATTAATCGTGGTATTGTACATGACTTTGAAGGACCAAAGTTGATGCCGTTTAATTGNGGACCAAAGTTGATGCCGTTTAATTGAGTTCGGGGGTCGTTGGTGTTCAAGTGCTTTACCAATTTTGATATACCACTAAATTCATTGTCTGTTTTGAAAGTTTTCAACAAAACCTTTACGCTTTAAACTTCGGAGTCCTCAGGTAACAAGCTAAAAAGCTGAGAGCTTCCGTAATAACTTTTTTTTTTCTAATCGATATATTTAAATTATACATTAATTATATATTCGTCAACTATTTTTAATTTAGGCAATTGCATGTATGACTATTTAGGTCAAACTTTATTTTCTGAGTCATTTCGTGCCCATGAAAAAAACAAAAACATTCAATGTCCAAAACTCATTGACTTCACTAAATCGATTTACATTGTCGAAAGCGAATGTTTTATTGCAGTTTGAAGCACAAAACTGCATACATTTATCCTCATGTAATTTTGCCTTTTCTCGTGTGATTATTTTATTTTATTTTTTCTTTTTAAGATCTCAAGGTAGTAAGAAATTTTATTGAAATTCCAAATATAACAGATCTATATTATTTTACAGTGACGAAATTGTATCGATTTTTTAAAGCGGACAAATTATCTTTTTGTGTATCGTCCCTTCAAAAACATCCGATAAAAATAAAATCGATACATAAAAGATTAACTTGATTACCGCGGAAAGATGATGCACACATATATTTCACGTGTTAATTTTCTTATTAATAATTCTATTTTGTGATGAAAAAGTAAAAGATTGCTTTCATGAATTTTACTTATCGACTTCTCCTATTCAATTGGCCCAATCCAACAAGGTCCATGAGCTAACCGGTGATGCATTTTCATGGAATATAAGACTAGGTAATTTACTTTTATTTTCCACTTCGACAAAAGACCCTAAAATATTTCTGCACAAACAATTCTACCGTAGCGGCGGAGACAGAGGCACCTCTACATCGGCTTGTCCGCTTATCCAGCTTTTCCTTGTTTCGTCAGGTCTAAAATCCAATCCCTGCTCTAATTCATTCCTTTCGATTTGCCAATCTTTTTATTTTTTGGTACTGTTCACTTCAGGAATCTATTCAAATGGTTATGATTGGAGATTTTAGGGTTTCGTCGTATATCTTTGTCATGTTTGTATCATTGAATTTTGGGCTGATAACCTGGAGTTTTGATTTTTATACTTTTTTTTTGTTGAAATGATTTGTGCCCTGTGGACGGGGAATTTAAGGACGTATCGCGATTACTGTTTTATTAAGGAGTTTGAAGTTTGAATGTGCTTTTTGTTTCTTTTTCCTTGTTATTCTGTCTAAAGTTCATGTTCTTGCTTTATTTTTTGTACTGACCCAAAAATGGAGAGACTTGCGTGATAAGATATTTAACTGTTCCTTTTCAGTTTGTTAGTAGCTGTTTTTAACTCCTGATTTATAGACTAGTTAATTTGACCACTCTTCGCGCGCGAACTAATAGAGAATCAATTATTATTAAGTAATCATTATTATAAACAAATTTTTTAAGAAAAGTCAAATCAACTAATTAACCTAAAAGATAGAAATTATATCTGTGAAGTTGTAAAGATAGCCCATGCAGCCAAAAGAAAAATTAGTGAAATCCTATGCTTAAAACTTTTCCAACAATTAGAAATTGAATACCAAATATAACTGTAATTAGTAAAATCTGTTATAATGGTAAAAGAGAAAATTCACTCATATAAAATCTAGTAATTCTAAAGCTAATGATCAAACCTTTCTGAAATTTAAATACATAATCTCGCCCCTAAATATTGGAAGAGACTCTTACTGAACAAACATTTGTCGCTCTATTGTTATTAAGGCTAAAAAGTGCTGGTCAGAAAAATCTATTTTGCAGAAGGCCATACATTTAGGAGCAGGCATAATCACAAATTTTTTGGTGAAGTATTAAAGATACTGATAGATATCATCCATTAGAAAAAATATTGTTGGAGGCTTTATGAATTATTCTTCTTCCATAGGAGTATGAAAGGTGGGAAAAGTAACGGTTTTTGTGGTAACAACTGTTCATTATAATGTCATGAAATTATTAAAGTTTTGGCATTGAATTCACTGTAACCTCATGAATATATTTAATTTTTGGCTAGAAAAATGTGTTAAAAGCCAAGAATCTGACAAAAAAAGAAAAGAAGACGGATATAAATGCTAGCCTAAGAGGTGTACTACCTGACTTAATCTTATACCAACTTATTATGGATTTTCTGAGGCAATTCATCTAATATAGACTTTTGGACTTTTTAATATAAGCTGAATGAAAAGAATGAAGTTGAATAGAATGTTTGCTCTATAGAGGTACCAAGTATTTCTATAAATTTAGTTAATACAAAAGAGAGAAATAGTTATGTTATCAAAAAATAAGTATATATGGCATACATCTGAGAATAATTAAAACTAACAAACATATAGGGGAAAGTTACATATCAAAATAGAAAATTAAAATAAAAGTATCACATACTTTTTTGTAGCTTTATAATGGTAGAATTCTAGTCCCTGATAATCTGTCTAAGCTAATCAATTCCTTCTTCTTTCTTTGTATTAATAGAGCTTCACATCCTTAAGACTATATTTTCAAATGTGAACATCCCTATTACTATGCCAATCATCCTGTTTTAGACAATGACAAAGTTACATGAATCAATATTGGACTATCGGAAGGTGAGTAACTGGCGTAAATCTGAATTCCTGATATTATTTCTTTTTAAATGAGAATGTCGAGTACTGTAAACCCTCACTAAGATATTCCTAAAAAAAAGAGAAAATTGAATTGCCCCAAAGTTAGACAAAATCAATAGTAAATCACGGATCACACAGTACCAAAAGAAAAATACAAAGGCCACCAAAATAATCCCAAAATGAGATTTTTTTTGTTTGCGTAAGACTCATTTCTTCTTTCCAGCATCACCAGCCTTGGTATTCCTTACACCTCGGACCTTCTTTGTGCGGTTCTTCCTTTCCTTCATTTGTTTCCTACACTTTGGCTCATACTTGGTATTTTCTGCGGAATGATAATTAAATCAAATCCTGTTGATTTCCGACCTCCAAAATGTGTTCGAAACTTGAAAACAGAAATAGCATTTGGGTCCTTCACCTCATACATCCTAGGTTCCAAGCCAACCTCATACACCTGTCTTTGAGACGTTGACTCTTCCAGGAATGAGTTTCTTCTCAGTGAGAAGCCTGTTGGTCATGAACGTGCGGGTACGAATGGTGATGGCCTTGTCATTCATGGTTAGCAATCTGTTAGGGAAAAGAATGAGGCAGGAAAAAGACACCCACGGCGACAGTAGCCATATATGCATATAACCGATAATACTGATTCTGAGTAACATATTTATCTTTATAGTGACTGTTAAGATAGGCTTTTAGTATTCTGAACATGTGCAATTATGTAGAGTATTAGTGAACCGGCCTTATGATTTTTTAAAATATTACATAAATTAAAATAGAAGTGATAGAAAGCAAAAAATTGTGGTAAAAGATAAATACGAATTCTGTCTTTAAAGAGCTCACATCACCGGGTTTGTCTATCTATCTATCCATATATATTCTCTCTCTCTCTAGAGAAAAGATAGATAGATAGATATTGTTCTAAAATTTATTAACCTTCCTACACATGAATGACCTTTTTCGCTTCTCCTGTATTCTCTAAACTAGTTAACTTATTTTCGAAATTTAAAACATCATTAAATTTATAGAATAATCTTCTTTTTAATTTTTAAATAGTTAAAAAAGAATAGATTGTGAAGGGCTAATTTTTAATTTTCTAGTTCTTTCTTATAATGTCTGGTATAACAAAGGGAAGGAGGCAAATAATGAAATGAGGAAGTACAATGGACATGCTTTTTTGTTTCTTTCTAATTTAGAAGTAGTATAAAACTTTGAAGTAAACATATACATGATTTCTTTTCTACTTCTCTTGTATTTAGCTTCCAAATAAAAATGACCCTTTTCATAGGTTTCCTACTTCCTTTTTTCTCCCTTTTCACCTCGACCTAAGATGGTACCAATTCATGTATATATATAGGTTTTGATAAAAAAATATTTAAAGCAAGTTTTGATCCCTACTACATCTCTTAAATATTGACATCTCTTAAATATTTAATGCTTTATTAGCTGTTTTAATTAATAACATTCAAGATAATTCGCAAAAAACAGTTTCTCGGTATTTCTTTTAATATGTTACTTGTCCACTTGAAGATAATATTATTTAATAAGGTTAAACAAATATATTAATAATGTCTCCAATAGTTTTGCCAAGTTATATGCCTGTTTCATTTTTTTTATAAACGATAGAATTAAATATTTACAGGGTACTAATCTTGTTGCATATTCTCAGTTATCAATATTTTTAATGTACACTATAATAATAAACAACTGCAAGTTTATATGAAGCAGATTTTGTTTATATCAACATACATCAGGTTCTAAATATAACAATTCTTACACAGTTATGTATTAAGAGAAAGAAATGTGTCCGTGCATATGATATTAAAATGTAAGTTATGCATAAGAAACATCCTAAAAATACTCTATTGTCTCACAAACTTTATGGATGCCAAATACATTTTTTCAAATAAAATCCCCACAACAGAATTTGAATTAATGAAACAAAATTTAAACACATTTAAACTAAAAGGATATCAATTTTCTAACCCAAATATCAAAACATTAAAGTATATTCATTCAGTAAGAACATAAATGCTTACCGTTCTAGAAGCTGGAGGCATTCCATATATATTCTAAAGCAACAAGAAGTCGTCCTCAATAGTTAATTTATTTGAATCATAATCATCTTTGTTCCCTTGTTCCTCTGCATCAGCTTCATCTAGCTGCTTCTGACCTTGTAAGTGTTTTCTCTGCAACAAGTTTCAATATAATAATTAATTTTATGCTTTGCATAAATGATCGATCAAGGTAATTATGGTCTGTCCCATTCTTCTATTTTTGTTTCTGATATCTGTATAAGTTTGTAATTAAGAATTTTTCCATCAGTATCTTCCTATTGCCCATCTTGCCCTCTTCTTTGTGCAGTCGAATGGTCATGTAATAATTTTTAAGTGAGAATGAAGTGCATAAAGCTTTGAAATATCACAAGTCTGGTGAAGGATTAAACGATCTTATTGTGGAGACTTTTGAAAGGGATAATAGAAACATCTTGAAGAATCTTCTTTCTTTGTTGCATTGCTCCAAGAAAGAAAAGAACTCTCTTTAAAGATCCACACATGGAAATAGTAGAAATTTCTCCAACAACAGATTTCTTGGGGCTTATGGCAGTGACGGGAAAATAGTGATTAGTAGAGAAAATAAAGTAATCCAGTAAAAGTGAAGAAAGAGAGCAAAATGACAAGGAGACGGCTGGAAAGGAAAAATATAATGAGAGTAAGTAGAAGGCTGGTTATTTTAGTTGAGGCAATAGAATTGAAATAAGTAAGAAGAGGAAAACGATCGGAGGTGACTTTTGTTTTTGAAAAAGATGTGACTTCTAATTATGAACAGAAAAAGCAGATAAATAGAGAAAATATTGTATTATATCTTTACTGTTTTGGTGTAGACAGCTTTATATAGAGGAAATAGATCAAATTGTAGATTTAGTAGAATCTATTTAAGCTCTGTTTTTCACATACTTTTGGAGGTGGCCAGCATACCCTTAATGCTGAGGAATACAACTTTACCAGTTTCAAAAAAAGAAGAAGAAGATAAATTTCAAAAATTGACAAAAAAGATAATTCGATTTGTTGGCCAAATAGGAATGCCACATCTCCGTGTCTATGTCCCACTATATATATGTGTGTGTGTGTATGTGTGTACGGCAAGACACATAAAAAAAAATCAGAATAAGATTTAGATGATTTTGTCATATATTTCTAATTTCTTTTGAAACTGAGGTTACTTGTTAAGGATTAGCTCACATCTAAGCAGGCAACAAGTAGTCAAGTAGCATTATCTAGTGATAGTTTTCTTGTGCACTAGCTGATCCTGCCAATTAAATAAACTCTTATTTTTGGATCAGTAAACTGTACTTTTGCAGCAGTAACTATTTATTAAGTTGATCAACCTTCAGACGTGCATCTGATCTGCAATTGAGATGTGGAGTGAGATCATTAGTTCATAGGGAAAGTTAACACTTTGTCCCTAATTTTTCTGGATTTCCCATCTTGTATCCATATTATCTTTTGTAACTTCATACATTTCCTTTTATTTTACTTTTGAATGAAATGAGTTTCTACTAGATTTTGTCTGTCCAGAAGTTTGGATGTACTTCTGTGTACTTACAAGTTACATGTTGATCTGTCTTTACTGATTGACAATCTTTGTATTATTCCCATTCCACTCTTCTTTTGGTAGCCTTTTTGAACTTTGATCCCTCAGTTTCCACATAATAGATGCTTTGGAATGCCACCAGGCATTGATAAACTTGTTTTTCTAATTCTTTCTTGTCTCTCTGTGTATACTATTTCCTGGAAGCTCCTCTCCCTCCCTTCAACAAGGAACTTGAATTATAAATTTATGTCAGATCTTTCTTATTTTCTCTTGGCTTCTCTTAGCATTATCAAGAATTGTAATATTATTAGTCTGCTAAGCTTCCCTTGGTTGCAGCCCTAACTTGGTTGCTAGCCGTAACTTCTGCAAATTTGTTTTGCAACTTATATCACCTGCTTTGTTTAAGATGTAGTTGAACTGCCTTATCATTACTTGTTTCCAAGATGATTCTTTCTTATTCTTGTGGGTCTAATCTTCTTTGCTGCTATTACCCTTTTACAGCACTGTGTGAGATGGCAGGAAGAAATCGCATTCCTCGGGAAGCATTTGACAGCCGCCGGGGCTATCCTGCAGATGGACATGTCGCCCGGGGTCCTATGCCTCGACCCATGCCTCATCCTGCCTTGTTGGAGGAAGAACTTGATATACAACATGTTGAAATACGCAGACTTCTGGGTGAAAACCGGAGATTGGTCGAAGATCGAATTGCTTTGCGACGTGAATTGGGTGCTGCAAAGGATGAAATTCACCGTATGAATCTTGCAATAGGTGATATTCAGGCGGATCATGAAATTCGCACTAGGGAACTAATTGAAAGGGGCTTGAAGTTGGAAGCAGATCTTCGAGCTACAGAGTCACTGAAAAATGAGGCCAAACAACTCCGTGCTGAACTTCAGAGGCTTAATATTATTAAGCAGGATCTCTCTGGCCAGGTACAGACCCTCACCAATGACCTTGCCAAGCAACAAGCTGATAACCAACAGATTCCCCATTTAAGGGCTGAGATTGAGGCACTGCATCAGGAGCTTCTGCGTGCTAGGTATCTGCTCTTATTTGCTTCTTTCTTTTTATGGAGATATGATTAACATGGAATGCTGTTACGTCACAAACCTGCCCAGTGCCTATCAGGAGTTGAAATCCTTATATTAATTTGCTCGTGACTTCTAGGTCTGCAATCGATTATGAAAACAAGGCAAAAGTTGAACTAATGGATCAGAGGCAGGCAATGGAGACCAATTTGGTTACTATGGCACGCGAAGTTGAGAAGCTACGTGCTGAGCTTCCTAAATCTGATGGTAGAGCATGGGCTGCAGGTATGCTCAAAGTAGTTTATTCTTTTATTTAAAAAGCCTGTGAAGGGAAGGGTACATGCTTTCCTTTCTATTGGAGGTACTGTTTTTACTGCTTCCAATTGCTTTTGGCAGCAGATTTGACACACTCCATCTGTAAAAATGACTGCTTTCCTTTCCTCCCCTTTTCCCTTTATTGGCATGTAGTAAAGAAGATAAGAAACCATTGATGCTTGAGTCTTGGGGATTTCTGATGGTGAAATCGCGGAGTAGTTTATTTTTACCAAAATCTATAAGACTTTAAAGTGGTTGGAATCTTTGAGAAGCTCTACAGTATGGATTTTTGGGTGTCTGCTGAGCTAATTCCCGTAATAGAGCTCAATAGTCTCTCTCTCTTTTTTTTGTTAAACTGGTAAGTTGTAATCTTCTATATTAAGGATATGCTGGAGACTTCCACAATTTCTGAACAATTGTGGTCTAAGACTAATTACAGAGACCCTAGAAGCGCTAATAACTGGTCAGCTTCCTCATTAGCTATTTTACATCAAAAATAAAAGTTAATGATACAATTCCACCTTAATTTTCTGTATAGAATTAAATCTGTATTCAAAACACCTCCTGTTTCTTTCCCAACACACTGTCCACCATATGCATGAAGGAATCGCTCTCCACCATCTTTTTCGGGTCTAGCTGCCTCTGTTCCTGATACGTCTGCTCAGTAGATTTGTTGTATGTTCTAGCATTGACCCCTTGATGCCCATGAGATTGAAAAAGAGGCACCATATCTCTGAAGTCACCTTGCAATGCAGGAACAAGTGACTCTTTGTCTCTGCATCCTTATTACATAGGTAATGTCTTGATGCAATATTGAAACCCCTCCTCTGTAGTGCTTCATAAGTTAGACAAGCTCTTTTCATAACCAGCCAAGTGAAGCATTTGATCTTGATTGATACCAGGCATTTCCACACATCTTCCGGGGGCTTCTCTTACGTCCAGGTTGGCTCAACACTACATTCTATTAACTGTAATCCTTCCATCATTGTTGTGCTTCCACTTGATTGCCTTAGGGGTTGAGGAGATGCCCATGAAATTGCCACTTCATGTAAACATTTGTCCACCTTGTCCACTTCTCATTTTGTTTAAGTTCCTTTTGAACATATGTTCCACCCTTGTGATGTCCATGAGTATTCCACTGTAACTTTAGGATTGCTACAGATGGAGAACAAGTCAAGAAAGGAGGTCCTCAAGGATTCCTGACCATTCCATGCTTCCTTTTTTTTTTTGGATAACCGTGGTGTGGAGTCCGGGCCAGCTTTGTAATGGTCATACGTCTGTAATGCATTGTATGTCTCATAATAGGTCCCATTCTTCTACTCTTTCTCGGAAATCGATGATTATTTATAGCTATTACCTTGACACCAAGGAAGAGTGAAAGAATCGACGTATGCCCCGGAAGATAGATTGTTACGAGCTATACTTGGTATTCAGGTATCTACTTTAAAAGAAACTTCGACTAATTCCACGGGATACCTACCATTCCATGCTTCTTTCTTGAACTTGATTGGATATGGTTGTGCATAAATTCCCAATAGTCCTCCACACTTACACACTCTATCCACTTCATCAGTGCACCATTGGCTCATAGTTGCAGCTGATTACTTCCTTCGATAAAGCTTGGTCTTCACTAGCATATCTCCACAACCATCTCATTAATAGACAATTGTTATTCAACTCAAATTCTGATGCCGAGGCCACCGGCTCATCTGTTGAGTTGGACATTTTCCCATTTGACCAAATGGAAGCCCTTATCCTCCTTGTTTTCAATCCATAAGAAATCCCTTCTAAGTTTATCAAGTTTATTCACCACCACAACCGGTACAGGAAACAAAGACATGACATAAGTAAGAAGAGAATCAAGGACAACATTAATCAAAGTCATTCTCCCCAATGGACAGATGTTGTGATTTCCACCTTGATTGTTTTTTCTGTCTTCTCTATTATCCTATCCCAAACGATCAGTTCCTTTTGTTTGTTGCCCAAAGGAAAATCCAAATAAGTTGTTGGAAGATGATCAATTCAACATCCCAAAATACCTGCCAACTCTCCATCTGATAGTGGGGAATATCCTGCTTTTCCTCAAGTTGACACTTGGCCCAGAAACAACCTAAAAAATAAGTATCAACCTTGTGAACCTGACTTGCCCAGCTACTGGATCACAAAAAATCACCGTGTTCTCCATTCACTAGAACAGAGAACCTAACGGTTTTGATGCAAAACCGTATCCAATTAAGCCACCTTACTCTAAAGCCCATCTAATTCAGGATGTTTAGAAAACACTCCGGTTTGACATGATCATATGCCTTTTCAATGTCTAGTTTACACGTAATACCTGGGTCCTCACCTCTTAGTCTTGTCTACACATTCACTAGCTATTAATGCGACATTCATGATTTGCCTCTTTTTTATGAATGCTATTTGGTGTTCATTAACCATCTTACTCACCCCTCAGACTAACACCCTAAACTTGAAAGTTTTTTCCAATTTAAAAAGTCACATGACTTATTATGATTGGCCACAATTATTATTTAATAAACATTAGATCCACTCATTTTTAAACCCAAACCCATTAACCCGTTTTCAGTTAAAAAAGATGCAAGAAAATTCTCCCAACTATTATTCTCTCATTTATTTTTTTAATTCTTGATTTTAGAATATAGCAATAGCCATATAAAGTGTCTGAACTATTAAGTTATATGGCTATTGCTATATTCTAAAATCAAGAATGAAAAAAATAAATGATATAATAATGGTTGGGAGAACTTTCATGCGTCTTTTTCAAGTTAAAACGGTTTAATGGGTTTGGGTTTAATTTTTATTAAATAATATTTGTGTCCAATTATAATAAGCCATGTGACTTTTTAAATTGGAAAAAAACTATCAAGTTTAGGGTGTTTTTGAGCCAAAAAAATAGGTAAGGGGTATTTTTATGTGAATAGATGGATGAAGGGTATTTGTGAGTTATTTTCCATACGTTACGGGTACTTTTGGCCCTTTTCCGTAAATTCAATTCTGACTGAAAGAAGAAGATTCTTTTTAAGAGAAAATTAATCTTTTGGAACTAGTTGAAGCAAACTCAATCACTATTCCTACTCTTTAAGAGATAATTTTATTTAGAGAAATATATCTCTTACTACTTTATTTAATGACTTGTCATATGAAATGAGAGGAAATATGCAAGGAATGGTGATGGATGGTCAGAAATGAATCAGAAAGTTTAGAAATTGGAAGGAGAATACGGGAGTAGGGGATTTGATACAAGACACTCTTTCATCAAGGGAAGAAAAAGCACTGACAATTCCCTTCTTTTATGTCGCATCCCTGATCAATTGCTTTTTCCAGTGTGCCATAGCTTTATAGTGCATCATATCACTTTTACTGCCTGGGTTCCCCAAGTCAAATATAGATAAGTTCATAAAATTTGCAACAGTATTATGCTTGGTTGGAAAATAGAGCAAGAGGGCAAGTGAACCTTCCATGTAGTTCCGCCACTGGTTATAATCTCTCCTACACATACTTCTCTTTAATATGATAGATTCCATTCCTTACAACCATGAGCCCCCTATCTTGTTTGCAGACGGCTGTCTTTGCGAGGCACAGTCTAGTTTTCTTGAACAACTTCCTTTTTACAGCCGGATTAGGTTTCTTCAATCCCATAAATAATATGTTTGACATTACATAATGCCTTGAAACATTGTAGTTACAGGCTTACCTCTATGCATGCATCGTGCTATCATGATATAGGGAACCAGATTTTATTATGTAGCTCTATGTACAATTAAAGCAAACTGATACTCCCAAAGAAAAAGAAAATAGAAGAGGATATAATATGGAGTGATCTATCAAACACTATCCTCATCCAAAAAGTCAAATGATTCAGTAAGTGCCATTTATATCCAATTAGCAAAAGATCTACTTAACATTATCCTGTTGTTATTATGCCAATGCATTGCTGTAATTTTCTTGTAATGTCTCTTATCGAGTTTCTGGTAATTTCTTAAATAGCTCTTATATAAGTATCATTTGTACATTTAATTGGAATATTGTAATTTGTCTGTTGTGTTCTTCCCAATCTGCTGTCCCAGGTTAGCCTCCTTGCTTATTTAGGTGTTGCCTAATGTGGCAATCCTAGGATCTGGGAACTATTCTTCTTGACCCAAACATGCTTTTTACAACAATATACCCAGTGAGATCCCATATGTAGGGTCTAGGGAGGAGGGCATAACGAAGACCAAACATGCTTTTTGATGAGGTGAATAGTTTTACTTGTATTAGGAGGAAAATCTGCCATCGACAAGCTGTATATCAAAGAAGTAGGGAATCTACAAAAACCTATGATAACTCTGGGATCCAAAGGTCCCAAACATTCAGGTCGGTGGGAAGGGTTGCTGAGTGGTAACTTTTGCCTTGGTTTTTTATGGGTTTTTAAATATATACGAGTCTCTTTAGAATTATTTTGGTAATCCTTTGAGCTGTTAAGATAGGAGTATTCCTTTTTAACATGTTTTTGAGTTAGGTTACAAGGCTTTTAGTAGTGATTCCAAGTAAATGCATCCATTTCTTGATCAGGATTTTCTGATTTTATTTAGCGGATTGCAAGTTTTGCACTTTGAGGCTATGTCACCTTAAGACTTGGGAGTTGTTGAATTTATGGTGATTACACTTTTTTGGTAGTGCTTGTACCTCATATATAGAAAATCTCATTCTGGACTTGCAGTGAATGGTCTCTTTCATTCCTATTTGTTTGATGTTAGGCCTATCTGCCTCCAAGTAAAACCCCCCCCCCCCCCTCCTAAAATAAAAAGTAGAGATAGGAAAAGATTTGTGTAGAGATGATCCTTTTTATTTTCACTGTTATTTTCCCCAGAAAATGGAATCAGGTTATGACCTAATAGTAAGCAAAAGCAACAATTCAGTTGAACAAGATATATACGTTCCACAATGAAAAACTCCATCCCTTACATAGGATCTTTTAGTAAAAGTTCTTCAAAATCCATCCTCTAACTTCTTTAGCTAAAGGTAGTGAGAAGAATGATCACAAGTTGTACCTTTTTGACAGTTTGAGCAGTCGACTTGAAAACTTTTTACTCTTGATCACCAGTGACAAAATTAGATCATACAGTTGACTTCCAGTGTGGTTAAGCAGTTTAAGAAATCAGAAGATGCTTTGTTCTTTTGGTTACTTATGTTGACGGTTTATTATCTGTTTGCTAAAGGTGGATCCTATGGGATGAGATATGGAAGACATGATGCAAGTTTCCCTGCACCTTATGGCGAGGGATATGGGGTTCATATGGTATGAATATTTCCAGTCATATGATTGGGAGTTTATTTTAGTGGTCATAGCAAACATCATAGGTAGAGTCGACTTGGTGGATTGACATTCATCCATTATTCTCAGGGTGCTGCTGACAAGGGTCCTTTATACGGTGCTGCTTCAGCTTCACGGGGAGGACTTGAGAAACCTCAAATGAATCGCCGCTGAGGTGTTCTATCCTGTTCACTTTGCTGTCCAATAGGAAGAAGGGCCTCTCTTTTATTCTTATAGTTGTGCTTATATTTTCTAGTTCTGATGTGGATCCATAATATTTGGGTACTGAAATACTGTGTGCTGCTTTTTATCTTAAAACTGTATAGGGTAATTAAGGCTCTTCCCTGGTTGATGGAACTGGATTTTTTAAAATTAATGTCTAATGTTATGACTTTGTAGTTTAAATTAGTGATGTTCTAGTTTGTTGCGGACATATTCCCTGTCCATTTTGTGGTTTCTGAGCATTTGATTTTCTTGATAATTCTGGTAAGCAGTTTTAAGTTTGTATTATCACAAAGCATTTTGCAAAGGACTAGCTGATGGATTCGGAAGTATGATGGAGAATTTAGTTATCTTAGTAGATGGTGTACCGTATGAGAATATGAAGTTGCCAATGTTTTGGCCTAGTAGACAAAGTATTTTGGGATATGAAGCTTAACTGTGATGTAGTTGCTTTTTGGACATTACAAACCCATGATTTCTCGATTGAATTCTTTGGACCTCCCCTGAGCGATGTATGTTAGTACTCATACTGGCAGAAGAAGCTGATGCAGTGTAAAAACCCCCATCAGAAAATGAACCCCTAGATTCACCTGAAGTTCCGCCCTGCGTATTACTTTCCTTTGTGTATCATTCATGCAAGCATGTAGGATATTTTGTTTTTGATGCGAGATGTAACTAGTATAGAGTGGAAATGAATGATGCCCTATGATAGTTATTGTAGAATGCTTTGTGAGGATCGTATTGATGATTATTCTCTCCTGTTTGCTGAAAGATTGGTGAGAGTTTTTTGTTAAGCGGCTTTGGTAGGTTAGATGTTTTTGAAGAAAATCAGCAGCAGTGCATGCTTATCATAAATGTTGCACTTGATGAATGACAGCCTGCTCTTGTAGTTGTCTGCTGCAAACATAGCAATGCTGTGGAACTGTTGTTACTATCTTTTCCCAATTTCATTTGAGTTAGAACCTTGAAGTTGGTGATTAGTGATGAACTCAACTCGTTATGGGTACTGGAGAGAAAGGATTTTGCCCTAGGGAAATAGGAAGGTTAGTATCACTCAGTATTTACTATGTGGTGGTATCTCAAGTTATCAGTTCTATTGGAGGCAGCTACCACAGCTTAAAATAGATCAGCATGGTCTTGCCAATTCTTTGGAATGAAGTCATGGTTACAAGATGGGGGACAGAGGCAGAGTGGTGAAGCTGGCACAATCTTGGGGTTGAGATCTGAAATACCTCCCTGATCTGATTTAACCCATTTTTCAAATATGAAAATGCAGCATCCACATCAACTTCTGGGTAATCCATCCCTAACCTTCGCGTAAGTAGCTGTGCTATAATGTTCATAAGGTCAGACATCCTGGCTGCAGCAATTGGAACATGAGTTGCTCACATACATTGAGATGGTCCTTGAAATCTTGAGTGAAGACAGTGGAAGCTACATAGACAAGTGATGACTGCCTATCAAAATTCCATAGGCAAGTATTCTGTTTCGATGGCCCCTGAAATTGTACTATCTTTCTACCAGAGATTATACTTGGATGTGCTTCTCTATCTTCTTTCTGTCTCTGTGCGTTTATGTTCAGGAATATATAGATGTAGATCACTCCTGTCCCTCTCCTGTATGCTTATGAAATGGCTTTATTTTCATCAGGACTAATTCTTGTCAAGACCAGCCTAATGTTTAGGATACTGATCTTGATGGTTATAGTCTAGGATTAGGTCTTAGTCACACTAACCTACAGATCCCGGGGTTTTCTGAACCTTTTAAGAGTCATTTGGTTCGAGGACAAGTTGTACAGGGATTTAGTTATGCAAAGATTATATAGTTGCTGACTTTTCTTGTTGGTCATTTTAGCATTTTAATTCATGCATTACTTAGTACTCCCACTATTCCACATTCCACTCGCATAAAATAATATATAGATTCCATATAACTTTTTATTTGTTCACTGTACTAAAATAGATGTTCGCTTTTACTTGTCCGGTTTGAAAAACCAAGAGATTAGTTATCACTTGGGGGTCATTTGGTAGGGAAATATGTTATCTCTGGATAACTAATTCCGATTTAGTCATCCCGATATTGTTATCCCACCCTCGATGATGAATAAGGAATAAATAGTTTCGCGATTAATTTTTGAATGGGTTTATCCCATATTAGGTTAAGATAAAATCTCGGGATAGCTTATTCAGGATTAGTTGTCTCGGGATTAGTTATTCCACATTGAGGGTGAGATAAAAATAACACTATAATCCCGGAATAAGTTATTTCGAGATTTTATCCCAACCAAACGTGGAATAAACCCATTCAAAAGTTAATCTTAGGACTATTTATTCTTTATTCCTCAGGAAGGGTGGGATAACAAATCCGGATAACTAAACTCGGGATTAGTTATCCCGGAATAACTTGTTTCCCAACTAATCGACCCCTTAGTTCCTAATTTATCCTTATAATTAACTAGTCATTTCCTGAATATTAAATCTATTAATTTTCAAAGNGTAAAGAAATAATTTTACAGTGAGTTGGGAACTCACTTCATTGACTATCACTATGTTACCAATTTAGCGATAATATTATTCAATTTATTAATTTTCTTGACCAAGTATATATAATGATTTCTTTCTAGATCGTACTAATCCTCGGTCTCTTAATCCTCGGTCTCTTTACAATCTCATATGATGATCTTGAAAATATGAAACTATGAAAGTCACGCTGAATTTGAATTTAAGCTATGAACTTTACGTCAAATTATGAGTTAGAAGAACAAGAAAAGAAAAAAGATATACAAAAAAGATGAAAACTAGAGAAAGATGAGAAGTCGATTATTTTCCTTAATGTGCTGCCATAGAACAAATTAATTCTAACACATTTATGCTCTGCCTAAACATGAAAGTGGGGGAGTGATGGCCAAATAACTATCATATTCCTTAATCTTTCCTAGAGATAAATGTAAAAGAAGTTTGTTCATGATAGCTTTGACAAATTTGATTTATACGTGAAGAAGAAGGAGATATTTCAAGCCTACGATTAGCTAGCACATTGCACATCAAATAAATTTGACCTTTATAGCCTTTAGATTTAAAATATGTTCAACGTGTATTATATTTATGTCATCGTTTAAAAAATAAAGCCCATAAATATGATATGCACGTGCAACACATGTAATCAAACTTACATATAGAAAAGGAGAAAATGTGTCATTGAATTTAATTTCATCTTAAAGGCCATTTATGTATCATATTCTTTCCCTTCCTAACAGACATTATTATGACACAGAGGATTCTACCATGATGTTCTAATCTGCTGACATTTCTGTGAATCTCATAAATTCATTGCACGGATTTCATTTATTTCTCATTTCCAATTTGTACTTGAGTTTCTAACTTTTTATGCTCATCACAAATCTACGAAAAATACACATACCCTTGCATTTATGATTTATTATACTTTTTTTTATTTATTCCGTATTAATTTTT
>JACEIK010002168.1:59999-77696 GCA_018107945.1 Datura stramonium | reverse complement strand
ATATTTTTTATTTTACATTAATTTTTTTATTTTCATTTCCCAACCTTACTTCTTTTTATTCCATGTAATTGCTCATATTTTTTTAGTTTTTCTTCATTTAACATAATGCGTTATTATTCTAGTTCTTGAGTTAATGTAGAATTCATTGTTGAATGATGCTAAATTGTTATATTTTTTGTTCTTTTGAAGTATATTTACTTAATTTATGTTGGAACTTTTTTTAAGTCAAGCTAGAATTTGTCATAAGAGTATTATGTTGTCATGTCGTAATTTGCCATAAGAGTATTTGCCATAAGAGTATTATGTTAACTTTTTTAATGTTGAAAATCTGCGTTATATTTTCTAGTTCTAATTTATTTACTTTAAAGAATATTGACTATTACCATATCATATGCCATTCATTTTTCAAGTTAGGAATTGATAGGTATTACTGTCAACTATTTGAATAATTTGTGTATTTATAGAGGTTATACAATATTAATATTTTTCAAAGACACATTCCACAATATTCTTTTTTAAAATATGGCTTTTAGTTTTTATAATTAATTAAATTAAATATTATTAATTTAAAAATATATAATTAAAAAATAGTTAAAATTAATTTGTATTAATTAATATATTTATGAGACAATATGTATCTTAAATATCTAATTTAATATCATTTATAAATGTACATATTTCAAATATTAGTTTCAAAATTTTATATAATTAACTTATATTTTAAAACTTTAATCTAATTGTATATTACATTTGTGCAAACAAATAATAGCACTTGTAATTACATTATGACAATAAATAAGTCATCATAATTACTATAATGTGTAATTACTATCAAACTTAATTATCAAGTGAGTTTTCAAAAACAAACTGTAAAAGTTCATTTATTCTTCATTTGAGGCTTTAACTGGCCACAATCTCACTCGTAGAATTTCTTCTCTCTATTTTCATTATTTGTTAGATTTTTTTCTCTCAATCTTTATTAGATTTTAGCTTCTGAATTTTATATTGCTAACTTGTCAATCCTATGAAATATCCTGGGCGATAATGTCATTGACGCATCTCATACTTGCAGAAGTTCACTTCATTTATGTAATTAAATATTTTTCATAAAAATTTTCAAACATTAATTTTGCTAACACGTTAATAGTACTTTTAATTCTATTTCAATTTATACGTATGTACTTTTGTTTTTGCCTTTGAGAAATGTCACTTTATGTTTAATGTTAATTATGTCACAAAATGAAAGGAGGAATAGCAAACAAGCTTACACAATAATTTAAATCAACATTTCTTTGCTAAAAAAAAAAAAAAAAAATGTGATCATGACAAGACAGAGAAGCACAATATCAATCTAGAATTTGTTCAATCTAGGAAAATTACATAATTAAATACAATTTACTGTATATTTATAATATATAATAATATTTTTAAAGATTTACAAAAATAAACAAAATAATTATGTTAAATAACTTTATCGCTATTACATTACGTATTTGGTATTTACTTTCTCTTTCCAATTTCCATAACCCTAATATTTCAATTCCAATGACCGATTTTCCATCTTACTGTATTTTTCTAATTTTTTCTTCGTTATTCCCCACACATTCTTATCAGCTTTTTATACCAATATTTTAAAATTTTTTCATGATTTTTGTGTAAGTTTTTTTACAATTTAGGATGTGTATTTAAGTTATCTTTAATTCAAATTCTCAACTCTCTTTCTCACCTACGATGATCCGACGCAGAGAATTACAAAGATCTATGTATAAAGCAAAAAGCACCAAATTTTTTGCGAAGAAGATGCAGAGAATGTAGATCCGGTAAAGATAATAACTAGGTATCAAGGAGGTCATTTCAGATCTTAAAGACACACCCAAAATCACGCCTGTGAGTAGATCTGATGGATAAAATTGTAAAGCTTCAAATGGTGTAGGTCACTCCAGAAAGAGCCACCGAATTTTCAAGGAAGAAAATAAGAGAGAAAGATGGTCGAGCTAATCAATTTTAGAGTTAATACACCATGTGACAGGTTTATAATCCATCTATGCATACTATTTTCATCTTTTATTTTGATTTTGGGCATGTTTTGGATATATAGTGTACTAATTAGATATATAATATACGAGAATTATTCTTCAATAATAGAATGATAAAGACAAATCTTCATCTTGTATCATAATTATCACAATTTGTGCTATGCTTTGTTTTCATATTAACAATACAATATAAAAATGTATCAATCGATAATGCATCGATAAAGAATGCATTTAAAACAATGTTCATCTTCAGATCTAAGTTATCAGCATTCTATGATACGCTTCCTTTCTCCTTTCTCTTTTTTTTTTTTGGATACAACCAATGATTTCCGAATAATATTATTTTCTATTAACGATACAATACTAAATGTATCAATTGATAATAGACCTGGAGCAAAAAATGATATAGAGTGTTCATCTTGTATCTGAATTATAGCATTCTATGATACGTACTTTGTTTTCATATTAATAATATTTTATAAAAAAATTAAAAAAATTAAAAAAATTAAAAAAATTAAAAAAATTAAAAAAATTAAAAAAATTCTAAATCGTAACGATGATACGAGAATAAAATGAAAAACTCCAAATATACGTATTTCAAATCAATAAACCACGCCGATGTGATTTACCACCATCAATATGCAGACTGTCGATAAATATGATTCATTACCATTAAATACGCAGTTTGCTTAAAAATAATAAATGACACAAATTAGAGAGAAATTTAAGAATTTAAATTTTAGATACAATTATAATTGTTACAGTTAATTGTATCAAAAAAATTAAAAAAATATGCTATTTATTATAATTTCAATTAATCATATTAATTTTTTATAATTATTTTAATAGTAAGTGATATTTATGAAAATTTCTCTTCAATCTAAGCATCAATAAAGACAAGAAAGGACAAAAGAGCCAAGTTAAAAGTGTAAACCCTTACAATAAGAAATTGACTCATTGCGCTAATGTGTTATGTTTGTCCTCCAAAAACAGCAGTATATTTTTTCACCTAACGTCCCATATTCATTTTTATTCTAACTAGTTTAAATTCGATTCGGAATATCCCCTACTTTCTTTCAAAAGCAAGTTTACACCGAGGATCAAATCAAATACATCTAATTAAGAATATAAAAGTATTTATATTTTCACCATCATTTTTAAAGGTACTCATTCATAATTACTGTTCCACTGTTTCAAGTTATTCATTTTTTTTCACTTTTCAAGTTATTCATTTTTCTTCACTTTTCAAGTTTCAACTACATGAAGTTTAATCATTTTTTAAAAATGTACTTTTCAATATTTGATGGGGATCTGACTAACTAAATGCTATACTGATTAAACTAGTTTAAATGATAACAGGAAGGGAAGCTTTGAACCAAGAGAAAAACAAAATATAAAAAAGGAATCGTCGACAGCAGGGTTCGAACCTGCGCGGGCGAAGCCCAACAGATTTCAAGTCTGTCTCCTTAACCACTCGGACATATCGACTTTTGCTTTCTTACCCAGTTTGTATTACGTTGGCCAAATTCTCTTCAGTTGAAGCCCTATGTAAAGTAAAAACATACTACTTTATGAAAAGAATTGCTTGTTTCAGAGAGTTAAAATATTTGTTTAAATCTTTTTAGATAAAAAAATTAAACACTTTTAAATAGTAGCAAAAATTTTTTAAAAGCATTTTTGAAATTTTGTCGTCGTAAATTGTTGCTCTAATATTGATAATAAAGTATTTTCAAATTAATTCATCAAAAACAAAAAAACACAATTTTTTATTAAAAATATTTTTATCCAAAAACACTTTTTAAAATGAATAAATTTTGAAAGTTCAGACAAACAAGCTGTTAGTCTCGTGGCAATGAAATTTAAAAGAGACATTCTCCAAAAACACCTAATACAAAACTCATGTTTGTCTTGGTTTTTTTTAACTCACATTGTCCTACTTTCTTTTTTTAGCCAATGACCCATGGGAGTTTATGCCTGTTTGGTCAAGTTTATGGGAGATTAAAAATATTTTATTTTTTCTCAAAAGCACTTATTTAAATTTCAAAATGGCGTGATTTTACTGCTCTTTGAGAAAATAAGTGCTTTTGACAAGTAGCTGTAAACTCAAGCCGAAACTAAAAAAAGTAGCTTCCAAAACACTTTTGTGAAAATATAATTAGAAGCACTTTCAAAAACTTGGTCAAACAATAATTGTTGCTCAAAAGCGTTTTTTAAATTTATTTACTAAACACAAACCTGCCACCAAAATACTTTTTTGATAAGACTTTAAAATAAACATTTGAGTGTTTGACCAAACAGTTATTATCCCAAAAAAAAGATAAGATCAATACCGTCTTTCTTTCGTATATCACTTATAAAATTATATCGAATATACAAGTTATCAGATTACTCTACTTTCACATCTTCTGAACTTTCAATAAATTTACAGATAAATCCCTTAGGTGAAGATTCATGTGATATTAGCAATTGACATATCCATACAAAGCTATGTGACCAAAATAGTTTCTAAATTTGGTCCAAAATTCAAATTCATCCCCTTAATTATTTAATTGGAAAAAAATTGCATTAACATAGAACAAGCTTATGAAGCTATTTATATATAATGGTCACGCTTTAAAATTATATACTATGAGTTTATTTCATTTAATGTCATCTCGTTTACTTTTACTACGTATTTATTTCTTTTTATTCTCTCTCATACACGTCGTAATTCTCTATAATTGATCAACTCATCTTACACCTTAACTCTCTACCAACGCTCCATTAATTCATATTTTTCAAAAATTATTTCAATTCATTTTTGCACGATCTGTAAGGTTTCAATTTAGCATATAGAATCTCTTTAATACATGTAAGTTACATTTATAATTTGAATTTCCTATCAATTTAAGCTATGTATTCTTTGTATTTAGACGAAAAATTTTGAGGTTTCAAATAGATTCTAGAGTGAGAAAATCCCTTTAATAGAAGTATGTTTTATTATATTTTTTTGAAATTTCCATTAGTGTATTTATTTTTTTTATGTATTTTATGTATTTCGTCAAAAATCTTTCATTCTGATTTATTTCAATTTGGGTGATTGTCCGTACTTTTCAAAGCTTCTTCACATGTATTCTCAAAACTTCATTTATTTCAACTACAATAATGATTTATAAAATAATTAGATATTTGTATTTAGTTATATTTGTGATACAATATAAACACATAAATTACATACTAAACATGATAATATATTATACAGATAGCATACAAAATATGTATTTTGTATTATTATTTTTAATTAATCCTCAATCTTCCCTTATTGTGGTATATATCGACATTTTTGATACACTTAGATTCATAATTCTTTTTGTATTTTTTTAAATTTAGTACACATATATACTGGTCTCTATTTCTCTCGATACAATTCACATACATATTGAACACTCACAGCAGCATAAGTGTATGACTTATACATCTAAATTATATATTGTATTTGTATGTTTATTTTAAACTATCATATATATATTTAAAGTAAATTTGAATTTCATCTATATTTAGTAGTCTCAATAAATATGGAATATATTTATTATAATGAAGTAAAATTTGAATTCCATTTATATTTAGAGTTCTAATAAATATGAATCTATTAATTATAACGAAGGAGTGATTCATGTTAAATGAAAATTAAAAGGAAACATAATCCCAAAATCACTCAACTAACTACACATTTTGGAAAATATATAATAATTTTAAATTTTATACAAGGTGGTAATAAAATTTGAATTCCATCTATTTTTTAGAGTTCTAATAATTATGGAATGGCTGATTATAATTAATGGCGTGAATAATGATAACCGACAATTTAAAAGAAACGCAATCCCTAAAATCACTCACTAATTACATCTTTATATATGTATTTAACGCGTTTATATAATAGAAATACAACACATGCTGACACATAAAATATTGTTATTTTATGAAATAACGAAAAATGTTGCTACTTCACTTATTTTCAATCTAAATGTAGCCATTTAATTTTCTCTTCTTTAATATAAAGAACTATGGTTGTTTGGTTACTGATAAAAGCCCAAGTTAATACATAAATAACTTGATTATTCATATATTAATTTTATATACATGTTTGGATTTTCAAATAGATATGTTGATTTATGTATTAATTTTATACCATGTTTAAGGTTGGTAGGTTTCAAATGCTTTGTATAAAAGTTATTCATGTATTGATTGTATACCGTGTTTGGTCGTATGAGGAAATCTTTGTATAATTTATGGTAGTGAGCAGGAATAAATACATGAAAGATAACTTATACATTAATTAAAATAATAAATTTACAAATTTATCCCTATCAATTTATTTTTATAATCTTTTTTAATTCAATATTTGAGTACAAATTTAAACTAAAAATTATTGACTAACTTTTATGATATGTGAGCACTCCATTTTTCTTGTTCTTTTTTAAAACAAAATTTAATTTAATAACTATAGCATGCCGTAAAACTAGAGAGCTGAGGCATAGACCTATATCCCGAAATGCTCCTAGCATAGCCATATGATTCCATTCTTGTAGTTGTTGGAGATACACATCCCGGTATATATAAAATTTTATACTGTTATCTGTACTTTATGAACTTATTTGCATTTTTTTTTTTTGTTCAATAAAGGGTTGTAAGCCCTTACCCTTTTATTAAAAAGACTTTATAAAAATTAGTGAAATCATTCCTAATGTTGGTCATGGGAAGACTGCATACAGCATGGTGGACGATCTCCTACTACTAAAAATTAAATGATCTTTCAGGGAAAAAAAGTTATAGCATTTTTGTGAAGAAAAATTATACTATTTATTTACTTATTTATTTATAATAAATTAAATATTTAATAATTAATAATTTATGTATTATAATTTTAATAACTAAATTTTATATAAATAATATTTACATAAATAATAATTTTACATAACTACTACATGAATAATTAAAACCTGTATAATTATTATATAAATTCTTTTCATAATTAATTCATGACATTAATATCTCGTCTAAATTCTCTCGTGTTTATAAAATTGAATATTAACAATATTCACAAAATTAACCGAAATTTTTACTCCTGTTTGACTATATATTACTGGCCCCAATATGTTAGAGCTTGTATGGCATATACTACCACATATCACCGATCCGAGTATCAGTTGAGTAAATTTATATGTAAAATAATGTACAGGGAAGGGAAGCTCCGAACCAAGAGAGGAAAAATCAATAAAATCGTCGACAGCAGGGTTCGAACCTGCGCGGGCGAAGCCCAACAGATTTCAAGTCTGTCTCCTTAACCACTCTCGGACATATCGACGTTGTGTTCTTTCGTCCAATCCTTTTCAAGTTATAAATGAATTTAGTTTTAGAAAGTGTTTGTTGTAAATTTTGAATAGTAGTAAAAGATTTTTTTTTCAAAAGCTAAAGTAATAGATTTTTAGTATTTTTTAAAATCTTCTCAAGACGAAATTGTTGCTCTAGTATTGATAAAATATTTTTTAAATTAATTAATTAAATATAAATTATTATTTTTTTTAAAGTACTTCTATTAAAGAATATTTTCAGATAAATAAATTTTTAACGTTTGACAAATAAGTTTTTAGAAAATATTACAGGCAAATACGTTTTTGGTTGACTTTTGGTGTAGGGAGGCATTTGAATCTGCTAATTTGTTCTTTAGAATGGTTTAGTAATGAGTTAGAATTACCTATGTATTAATAATGGTGAGGTTAAATTATGAGAAAATTATATAATTTTAAGAATAATTATAATTAAGAAACATAACAATATATTTATAATATATAGCTAGAGTTTTATATTTTTAATTTAGAATTTTTTTTTTTTTTTTTTTTAAAGATTAAAATTTTTTATTTTTTTTATTTTTTTTATTTTTTTTATTTTTTTTAGTTTTTTTATTTTGTTAAAATTAATTTTTACATTTTCTCCCATCAATATTATTCACAAATTTTTCATTTATTCTCTCTCTCTCACTCTTCTCTCCCTAGCTCTCTGTCACTGCTCTTTCCATCTCTTTTGCTTTATTTCTCTTATCTCTTTCTTCTACCTCTTGCTCTCCTCTTAGCCCATTTTTTACTTAATCATAGGACATGAAGAGATTCTTTCCCTATTTATCAATTTCGTTATTTTAAAAGATTCTCTTGCCCGATTTTTTCTCCTCTTAATCATGTGACATGTATCATAGATACATGCTTGACAAATCACCGAGGAGTTGCTATAAATTCTAATTAAATAAATTATAGCTAGTAATTTTAATTATGATCCAAGTCATTGCTATTTATGAAAGTTGCTCAATTTATTATGATAATTCTTTTTTTTTTAAATAAAATGAACTTGGGCCGGTGGACCATTTTTAGTAGAAAATTTCATGCGTGGTATAACAAACTTATGTTATGTATTTATCATTAGTAGTTAATATTTAAAATAATTACTATTTATAGCTATACTTTGTATTTAATAAAAATTAGAAAATAAAAAAACAACTCCTAATTTCGCCTCGCTCGCTTCTCTCCCCTCTCTCAATCCCTCTTTCTCTCTTCCTTGCCTCTCCCCCCTATCTCTTTATTTAATTTTTTATTTTTTTTATTTTTTTTAGTTATTTATTAATTTGAAATTAAAGATTTGATTTTTTTATATTTTCTCCTTGATTTTGCACCTCCAAAACTTTTTTTGCAGTATACAACTAATACAAGAACGAATAAATACAATAAACTGTAATGTGAATTTAATATAAACGATACAAGAAATAATGAATAAAAGGAAATTAAAGCTTAATAAATATATTTTCTTATATTTTTTGTTGTTAATATCCTTGTATACACTCATTCATCAATTAAATAAACCAAACATACAATCTATTGTGACCGTATCCATAAAGATTTTGATGACATACAACTGTCAGAGTTTAATGAATACAAGTGATACAAGAATGAATGGATACAAGTAAAAATAGCGTAATTTAATACAGTTGATGATGAAATGAACAATGCTCAAATTGCATTAAACTAATTAATACTAAATTCCCTATATTTTTGTTGTTTCTATCTTTGAATATATTTGAACAAGATCTATTGATATGCCGCATCGTATTCATATGAATACAACGAATACAATCTCTTGAGAATGAGAGCCAGAGAGAGAAGGGAGAGAGGGCGAGTGAGAAAGGAGAGAAAGAGAACGGCAGATTAGGAGACCTCAAATCCACGAATAGTAAAGAATTAAACTATAACCGCTAATGATAATTATGATTCAAACTATAGCTATTTACAAAAATTATCCTCTTTATTATACAAGTGCACACAAACGGCTTCCAGGCCAAGACATTTGACATGGAGCTAGCAATAAAATTTTAGTTGATATTTAATAGCCAAAATATATTTATTTAAAATCCTCCGCCCCCTTCTCTCTCCAAAACAATGACAAGCTAAGCATAAATCCTAATAAGATCTTTTTTTTTTAAAATATTTTTAAGTATACTTTTTATTTTTACTTTTAACGTGAAATGCAATTGAAGTTGGGAATGTATAATATATATTATATATACATTTATTATACAACTCCATATATTATATATTTATTATACACTTCATTTATTATATACATTTTATTATTCCTCCATATATTATATACATTTATTATACACTTCATATATATACTTTTATACAATGTATATACACACACACAATACCCAATGGCATATATTTATCAGTAGACTTGTTATGTACACTTCATGTTCAATTTTCATATAACATATATATCGTTATATATATTTTATGAGTACACTTTTCATATTCACTTTTCATCAATATATATACATATTACATATATTTTTATTAGTAAACTTTTCATTTACACCATTTAAACAATTTTTAAGCTTTTGTCTAAGTTTATTGTTCATCCTCTCAAAGAAACAATCTCCAGATTATAATACATATTTGCACTCTTTTCTTTAGTTGTCCTGCATAAATTAGGATGAGTAGTTCAATTTGAATTCCTCAAAATTTAATAGGAGGAAATAAAAAGAATCTCTTCTTATCTTTTTCTTCTTACACACACAAAAAAAATTAAAAATACACACCTCTTCAATATTTCCCAATATGAGAATATTTAAGATATTTCTTTTTAATTTTTAAAAGAATCTTTTAGGGACTTAAACTTAACTGTTAATAATTTGGGAGAGAGATAGGAAGGAGAGAGGGGGAGGGTGAAAAAGGGAGCAAGGGAGATTTTAAGATTGAGCAATTTTTATAAATAGCACTACATAATAAAATAATTACATGAAATAGCGTGATTTACTAAAAATTATAGAAAATAATATTTTTTTTATTTTTTGATACAATTTACTGTAATCATTATGGCTGTATCTAAATTTCAAATTACAATTCCTCCCCACTTAGCGTTGTTTGTTCAATTTCTCCTTAGTTGGTGTTTTTATTTTTTTAAAGCAAGTTACGTAATTAATGAGAGTAAATCACTCTTTTTAAGTAGATCTTGGACCTTTTTTTCATATCTAAAATTTTAAATCAAAATTCAATATCCGTGTAATTTCTGTAAATCCGAAATCGCAGATTTTGAGAATTTTTTTTTGGGGTGTATCATCATGCGTATATGGAATTTTTTTTTAAATTTATACTCGATATATGTAACAAAACTCATCTATCTAAATGGAAGTTATGTATTTTAATAGAAATATTGATATATACGTTCAAACATAATTTTTGATACATATACAAACATAATACAAAAATAATATCATTAGTTTCAATAGTCAAACTTTTAAAAGCGTATACACAATCAAAGAATCTACACCAGCACTCCTATAACATTAATTGTTTTATAAAAAATGATACAATTGTCATACATTGATGAACATGAATGAGTAATTTTTAATTTGTAATTTATTCAAGATAATATTGATACAAATCAAATAATTGGCAAAAATTTCCTAAATTAATACATAAAGTAATATGGGTATTTTATATCCATGTACTCACTTGAAATATTGATACATACTAATAACAATCGGGTACAATATATTGATACACACAAAAACAATACATTGGTACATACAACTGAATTATAAGAAATTTGATATCGACATGTATCAATTTATCGATATACAAATACAAAAATTTTAAATAGCAAAGCAGTATCAATTCTGCTGATACACAAAAATAAAAGCTTGAGAAATTAGTAATAATAGATTGCTAATAAAATCTTTTACTTCGATTTTTGACATTGGTGAAGCAAAGACTTCTCCATCAGAAAGACGCTAATCAAACTGAGTTTCGATTTCTCCGACAATGGTATCTACAAGAGTTAACAAATAAGTGAGCACCACTCTATCGAGCCTGCACAGACGAGAATCCCAAGAGATCAGAACTGGGGAACTACAATTCTTTGTATCTTCTTAACCAAAAATTTCAAATCCTTTTTCGTTTCTCACAGATCCTGCACTTTCCGTATCCAAGACGCTACGATCAAGAGGGAGGGGGCGTAATATAATAGAAATTTAGAAAGAGGGAAAAAGAGGTGATGGAGAGAATTTGATGAAATTTTTTGGGAGATTTGGGAGAGTAAAATTTGTATAGCTAAGGCGAATGGTAGTATCAAAAGATTAATTCGGAGTAACGTAGCAGTTTGTTTTAAAGAAAATTTGATACAATAGTAATTGTGTTAAAAAATGATAATTCTCTATTTCTATAATTATTTTACTAATTTTTTATAATTTTTTAATAGATTTTGCTAATTATTATAAATAGCTAGTTAAGTTTGATATTTTATGTAATTTTTCATTTAAGATTTGGTTATAGCTTGTCATTATTTTGGGCCTAAAGTGTATTTAGAGGTATATAGCCCAAAGTACATTCAGCCATTTAAATTTCTGATGGCCCCACCATATCATTTTTCCTTTTATTATAACCTAAAGAGGTCTACAGAGCAAAACACATCCAAACTACTATAGAAGCATGCAGAACAAAATAAAAACAAAATAATAAAAATTATATAATTAGAAAAGTTATAGCAGATGTTGGCTCTTCTTGATGTTTGTCAGACCTCAACTCTTCGATCTCCATCTTTTCCTCCAGAAGAGCTTATTCTCTAGTGAGTTCTTCTGTTTTGTAGTCTTGTTATGCTTCCTTGATTGCCTTTTTTGTACATTTGAAGGTTCTGAGCATTTCCTCTTTCTGCGATTTGTTGCAGCATCTCCATATACGTTTGAGCTCTGATATTGTTCCAATCCTCCAAAGACATGTAGGCTGAGTTTTTGCTGCTTTATATATCTGTTGCTTGCATATTGTGTGACCTTTGACCTGTATTTACTAATTTTCATGATCATATCCCTTTTATCTCATTTATAACTCGTTTTTGTTAAAGTAGGTTAAAGTCCCACATTGGTTGGGGAATGGATTGATGGTTTGTTTATATGGATTTGGGCAATCCTCCCCCCATGAGCTAGCTTTTGGGGTTGAGTTAGGCTCAGGTGTCATATCTTTACATGGTATCAGAGCCAGGTCCATTCCCGTTTGGGCTCCCAGTCCACACTCCAGTCGGGCCTGGGTGTGAAGGGGTTGTTAAAGTAGGTTAAAGTCCCACATTGGTTGGGATTGGATTGATGGTTTGTTTATATGAATTTGGGCAATCCTCTCCTCATGAGCTAGCTTTTGAGGTTGAGTTACGCCCAGGTGTCATATCTTTACAGTTTTTTCCTACTTTTAATTCTCAAATTTAGATGAGCAAACTTAAATCAAATTGAGAATCTTTCTTCCTTGTGTGGGTAACTCAGAGAAATTATTAAATTCCAACTTACCAAGTGCTCAAATGCATAATTAGCTAGAAAGTCAGCTAGTGTATTTTTCTCTCTATTGACCCGAAAGTGTTGTATTAGTAAGAGAATGTCTTCCACTACTATTCTAATATGCCCTGGTATCTCCCAACATCGTTTAATGATGTTTCTTATCACTAGTGAGTCTGTTGCAATTATCACCCACCTTGTTAATCCCCTAGCTACACAATGACATATTGCCTCTTTGATAGCCATTGCTTCTACTTTAATGTTGGTTGTGACGTGTATTTCTTCTGCTTGAGAAAATATAAGGTTATCTCTCTAGTCTCTCAGACAATACCCATAAGAACTCCTATCTAGATTTTCCCTACTAGCCCTTTATGTATTGCTCTTGGTAACACCTGCTTCAAGTGGAGTCCATATGATCTTTCTTGTAGAAGATCTATGACTTGTAGTCCTCTAAGTATTTCACCATATTAGGCCAATTAGTACATAGATTCTTCAGATTTGAAGCCTTCCTCTACAAGGAATGGAATTGTGGATGTATCGACATCAAGTATAAGATTATTGTTGTACACGATCTCCATTTTAGTAATCCTACTATCCACTCCAGTATATGATTGAGTGAAATTGATTCTTGCGAATTTTCATATTTCACAAGTAACTTAATACTGCAATCTATTGTTACTCATGATGCCCCCATGTTTGATCATATTTCTTCTCTTTCAAAGCTCCCATAAGACAACAGCAGGGATTGCCTTGAATATTGGTTAAAGTTTAGGTCTTTCTTTTGCATTCCACCATGTACAAATCACTTGTGATAGTGTTTGTCCTCCAATATGTAAACATTGCAAAACCAACAAACATTCTCCTCAGTTTTTGAGCTATAGAAGAGGTAAGAAAAAAAAGTTCCATAATCTCATGTCTTGAATCTTGACAACACCAACACCTAAAAGATATATCAACTCTCATCCTCATTAAGACATTATCAGTTGAGATTCTAAATTTTCAAGCTCTCCATTAGAAAATGTCATTTTGAATGTCAACCTCTTTATCCACATGTTGGTATAGATGTTCTGCCTTCCTTCATTATGTTTTACATATTACCATACACTTTTCATTGAAATTTTTTCACTATCTTCTAATATCCATCAGGTTTTATCAAGAGCTTCCACGGGAGAGACACTTAATATTGTTTCCGCAAAGAAGTGAGGATTGAAAAAACACACACACCAAAATTAAGAATCCAACACCCCCATTAAGAACAGTTTTTAAGTATTAAGTGAATCTCTCATAGCTTCGAGAATCTTTTGTTTTGGGATAGCTCCGTATTTCTAATTGAATAGTGCCATCAAATGCCAACTAATAAATAATTACTTGTGAAGTAAAATATACAAAAAAGGGTCATTGCGTACTTAAAAAAAAAAGTTATAGTTATTCTTCGTTACCTTTTTTTAATATTCACATTCTTAGTGTTTTACTTTTAGTCACACTTATCCCTAATCAATAAAATCTCACGTCCCCATATAGAATTACCCACATAACATTTTTTTTAGTTAAATATGTTTGCCCATTTAAATCCTTTTAATTCCTCGCTCATCCAACATACTAACATATTAATTGATGAGTCGACATTGATATTCAAGTTTTTGTACGAATTGTCTCTCAAATGGATTGACGTTTAATTTTTGGCTCTGTTATTTATTTAATAAAATTTATGGATGAAAGTATTCTTATCTGTGCAAACCTTTCTTGTTTGATTGTTTTTATTACAAAGTGAGTAAGGGGGAACTGAAAGGAGGGGGTGAGGGGATTACAAGGTGGGATATCGAACTCTCACCAATAAGNATATCGAACTCTCACCAATAAGGTGAAAGTTTAGGTAGTCAACCAATTGAGCTACTCAGATCCCTTTATCTATTTTGACCTAATTCGCTCGATATAAGTTTAGAATGTTTTTTATCTTTTAAAACTAAACTTTTGCCTCGATCAACATAAGTTCTATAGACATTAAGTTATATAACTAAGTTGTTTAATATTTTTCAGAATTTACTATAGTATTCAAAAATAAAATTATGCTTTTTGGGCATACGTTATTATCTTTTTAGAGAAAAATAAATGGATAGCTAATGCGGGATGATAGAGTGTATGAGTGGTTTGTATGCTGTATTTTCTCAAACAATATATTATGCCTCCCGGCATACAAAATAACTTTTGGGATATTATATACTTTTATATAAATTTATGGCACAAAAAAGTTATTTGTTATTTTCAATGTTAAGGACATGCATAATTTGTTATGCCTTTTATTACGTAACTTCTTGGGAGATTATGATACAAACATATAAATATATATCGCAAAAAATTATTTGTTATTTTCAGTGTCACAGACATAATTTGTGGGATATTATGATACAAAAATATAAATTTATGCCCCGCAAAAAGTTATTTGTTATTTCAATGACAGAGATATTTTTAATCACTTATTTGTTACTTAAAGTGTTGAAGAATAAAAATTAAAGATCATTAAATTTAACGGTGAAAATTAAAAATTCTCCTAAAATAAGAGTATTTGTATGGATGACCAATTGATATTTGGGTAAATTTCACAAATATCATGTGTGACTATGACTTATTTTAACCAAAGTCATATGGCTATGTTTTCTAACCGAAAAATTACAAAACTTCGGCATACTAATACAAAAATCACTGTTGACGAAAAATTCAACTTTCGATGGGTAAATTTTTTTTTTTTAAAAATTTAATAAATACGAAATCAATTAAAAGAGAACCGACCCAGTGCACAAATCATAAGCAAAAATTTTAAAACTACTCCCTCTGGTTGAAGTGTTGATTTTGACACATTCCTTAAATAATTATTTGTTCGAAATTAAGAAAAATTGACTAAATAATTCTTAATTAAGTTATGCATGTATTTAGGTGAAACTAGAAAAAATATAGTTTCAAAATAATACATTAAAAAGAAAATAATATTAAATTCGGTCTCTACCTTTTTACGCCATTCATTATTTAATTTCCTTATTTTTATGAACTCGGAGAAAATAAAATAAATATCTTAATTTGTGTTTAAATTATGTATGAAATATATTAGAAATATCGCCAAGAAGAATTAGATATAAAATACGTTTCAATATCATACTTATATATATCGAATCCCTATGTGTTTTATCATATATCTCAAATTTTTATGTTTTTTTTTACTTATCAATTTAGAAAAATACATATTTAATTAAGAATAATTTAATTTAAACTCTTCTTAATATCTAGGAGAGTGAGTAAACCCCTATGAGTATTATTTTAAATTTTGCATATGAATTTGGGTTCGATTCTCTTTTAGTTGATTTTTTTGTCTACATTAAATTAAAATTTTAAAAAGTAAAACATTTAAACCATCGAAAGTTGGATTAATTCCGAGTACTATAGTAGTCTTTATATTATAGTAGGATGAAAGTTTTGTAATTTTCAATTAAAAAATATAGTAATATAATTTTGATGAAAATAAATTATAATTATGTGATTATACGTGAAATTTGTCTGTAACTTCCGTTTTCACTTTCCGAATACATCACTTTAAGTTTTTGGATATACCAACCTGCAACAATGGCGACCAAAAAATAAGAAAAAAGAAATTAGCAAAACTTAGTGGCCAAGTTTAGTATATATAAGAACAAAAGTTTATACATTGCTGAGCTGGAAATGAGTTCTTGAGAAAAAAAACCAGTCTCTCTGTAAAACAAAAGATGATGATGAATGAAAAACGTTTTATCAGTAACCGATCGAAAGAGCACGTAAAACACACAGGCTTGTCTTTTTCCTCAACAACCAAATGAATATTTAGACTTCATTCAAAACACCTACTGGCAGTTCACATTTATGGTGTGGTTAGGAGTTTATCGTCTCAACTAATTTGGATGGTTACCCGTTGTATTGTGTTTTGTAACTCAGCGGCGGAGTTAAACATTTAGTGAAAATTGTGTAAATTATAATATAGTAATAACCATCCAAACAAGAAGAAATAAATCAAAGAAACCTAAACAAATTAGCAAGAAACCCCCAAAACCCAAAACCGACTTAGAGAAGGAACCAATAAAAAAATTCTAACTTGACTACTATAATGGATTATCTCAAACTTATCAACAACCATTAAATGAAGATGAAGAAACCATTAAAGATGAAGCTGAGAAAAAACAGAAAAAATTACAAGAACAAATATGATTTTTTTTTTCCGTCAAAATAACCAGACCCCACAACCACAGAATGTAATACCATTACCATGCATGCAGTAGTAGTGCAGCTGTTTCAAAGCCAGTGTGATCGGTGAATACTAGTAGTGGAGTGGATATATTACAGACAAAGGAAACAACTTCCAACTAAAACTTTAACTTGTTTAGCACAGTATCACTTACTTCCAAATCGGCAAAAAAGAAACGGTTCTAAGTGAGATCATAGCATCTTTGTCTATATGTTCCATCGAAAAATGTTCCACTTCTTGCTAATAGACAGTCAACATCCAACTACTCTTTACCATATAAACACGTAAAAGAACCAGTTTTGACAAAATGACAAAGGAATTTAAATGAGTACTTGGCACAGTTGCAAATTATCGTTTAACATCACTGAATAGCCATATGATCTAGTAATAACATTGTTTGCTTAATTATTACAAGGTTAGGAAATTGATAGAATGCAGAAATGAAATAGTTTTGTTTGGCAAGTGCTACAAGAGAAAGTAGGAATTAGATGATCTATTTTCTTCCCATGTCAAATGAGGCTTGAAAGTTTTTTCGTAGGCTTTATTCTAAATTAGAC
>JACEIK010002168.1:49075-59910 GCA_018107945.1 Datura stramonium | reverse complement strand
CAAAGGAAACCAGTATACAAAATGCTTGAGGAAGATCAAGTTTAACTCGGTATCTACTAAAAGAAAACAACTTCTCCTGTCGAGCAGATAGAACAACATTTTGTATTAAACCTTCAAACTAAGGATATTCAAGGACCATTAAGCACTGCCCCCTCTTTCTAACTCTTTTCACATTACTTTCTACATATCTATACCACCTTTTTGCATTTTCCTATCAACTATTACAGTAACGGTATGAAATAAAGACCTAAAAAAAGAACATACAAACTTCTTCTGAAAAGAAAATCAACGACCAGCTCCTTTTTCCTGCCACTCTTCTGAAGTTGATAACTGTTAAGAATCAGCAAAGCGGACAGTAATCCGCTTATTAATTGGTGTCCTACAAGAAGGGCATTCTTCCATTCCTTTCTTTTCATGAAGCACGTTGCAATCTGCACAAAGGACTTGATGTGCACAAGGGAGAAAAACAACTGACCTCTGCTCACTCATACACATAACACACTCCCTCTCCATCTTCACAGCAGCAGAGCTAGAACTTCCTCCGTAGTCTGCTAAACCCTTTGTCATTTGAGGAGTGCCTCGTCTAAGTGCCTCTATTTTTGATCTTTCAGACTGCAAGCTCAACTGAGAGATTTCACTCTCAAGCTTTTCGATATCTTCTATACACTTTTGCATCTTTTTCTCTGCCTTCTCTCTCAAATTATCTTCCTCCACTTTTCCCTGAAAACTGAGCTGTTCTCTTTCAGCTTTCAAAGAATCAGCTTGCTGTAGAAACCTTTGTTTCACCCTTTCCTCCTGCTGCCACAGAACCTGGAAATCATTGTTTTTTCATATGAGCAAATCACAGAATAAGTATTTACAAATTTATTTTTGACGTGCTAGCTTTTATACTAGGAGGAATACCAAATAGCAAGTGAATTATCAGCAGAACTGCATGAGTGAATGCTTGAACCACTATTACCGGAGGCAATAAGTAAAAAAGAACTGACATTATAATCGATATTGTAACAACAAGTCATGGACAGCCTGAAGACTTTAAAACACTAACTATATTGGTAAAAAATATTTTACCTTGATCAACTAGGCAAAGAAGTTTCATTACTAGAATAAAAATACCTCAAACTGGTCCAGGCGCTTCTTGGCTTTCTCTTGTTGCTGCTGTAAATCAGCTGTTTCATGCTTGAGAGTAGAGAACTCCTCCTGCAATGAGCGCTTCTCTACCTCACCTGCTTGACACTTCTTCACTGTCTCCTGCTCCTTTGCTAAAGCTTTATGCATGTTTATAGTAGACACTGCGGTAGAGAACTTTAAGACCTCCATTTTCTTCTTTAGTTTAACATTCTGCCCCTCCAAACTGTCAATAACAGAATTAGCTGTCTCAATCTGGGCATTAGTATTCACCAACGTTTGCTCCAGCTCCACAAACCTCCTGATGGTGTTTTCCTCCAGCATTTGCTTTTCCTTGTAAGCTTTTTTCACAGCTTCCTTCTCTTCCCTCAACATTTTAAGCTCGGCCTGGTCCTTGCCAAGCCTGCGAGTAGCCTGCATTACCTTCTCATTTGCCCAATCAGACCACCGTTGGAGCTCTTTCTGCAATGTATTCATATGGGGAGTTAGCAACAATATAGCTTCATCTCTCTCATTTTGAGGGACATATTTCCCCAGAGACTCATCATATGGGATACCAGCATAATAATCAGGCACCGCAGAAGAAATAGTTGTGTTGTCTGGGGCCTTTACACTAGACTTAGGCTCCAAGGCTAAAGAAGCAGGATCCTTTTTATCTACATTATCTTGCATAGGTGGCACACTAGAGGTGTCAGTTGCAGGTGCAATGGATGTGGAAGGGCATGGACTATCAGAACTTGCTTCTGCTAAAGGTTTATTGCTTTTAACTGAAGTATTTACTTTAGAGCGAGAACTCTTCTTTGCTGCACCAGAAGAACCAGATGAGTTCAGGGACTTTTCCAAAACCAAATTGCCCAAGGCAGAGAGGCTTGCCTGCATGTTCCTAGCCTTACGGCCTTTGCAGTTCTTCTCAAACTGAATTGTCTTTCGCCTAAGAAAATCCTTCTTGGAGTTTAGGGATGACGCCTTTCGACCAGCCTCCGATATGTCTTCTAAAACTGCTGCTTTCGATTTAGCCTCTGCTTTTGGAAGAGGTACGGAACTTCCTTTTCCTTTTGCCGCTTGACGAACATGTGAATTTTTAGACTTCGGTTCTTGAGGGGCTGCACTAGCAACCGGAACTTTGGACTGCAAGGTTTGAGCATTTGAGATTGAAGGTTTTGGTTGTTTATCCGGGTTTGACTGAGTATTCTCAGAAGCCTCAGTCTTTGATTGGGAAAGTTTCAAACCAGACGGGCTATTGCCTGGACTTTCTTGACTGCATAACTCAACCAGAAGATCGCCTTCCACTGTACATGCATGTACTAGGTTCAAGTCCGATATTAACAGGATCCACATTGCTTCTACAACTGTCAAAGCTGGCTTAACCTCCCTCAGCACACATATCATCTCCAGCAATGTGTACTCTACCAGGCTAGGTAAATCTGCAAATACAGGATGTCTAGCAGTATCGAAATCCTTTTCCCTACTCAGTAAAGCCAAAGCACCATCAACAATATTTGAGACGGCATCTTTTTTGCCATGATAAAGGCCACTCCTCAAGATAACCCGTTCCGCAATTTCCTCACTGTATCCACACTCAGCAATCCTATTGACTGCACTCTGGAAAATTGCGGACAAATTTTGTGATAAAAGTTCCTGAAGTTGACAAGTTGTTGGATCCTCCCAATCTGCATCTGGTGACCTTTCCACTTCTTGTATCTCATTAGACTGAGGACATCCGCCATTTGATGACTCAATCTCATTAAGAGAGCCTTTCAGTTTTTCCTCTAATAATTCATATCTTGGAAACTCAGTAAGAGACAGCACAGGTAAATCAGCAGGAGTTTCTTGAGTAAGCTCAGATACGAACTTCCTCTTGTTTCTGCTTCCTTTTTCCTGGTCCGAAACCACTGACGACTTCTCATTGGCATCATCACTGCTGTTATCATCAACCATGTCGATTAGGTTCTCTATGAGAGTTATAATACTGCTGTAATTTGATCAGTCAAGCATCGCCACAGTTTCTGGTCCTGCAACAAAAAGTCATTCAAGTGATAATGTGGATGTGTGGGGATCAAAAATTAAGATAACACAAAACAGCAGAGAATTAGGAGTTTCCAAACAAAAGGAAACAACACATAACATATATCAATGTTTCTTTTGATAGGCTAAATAACAAAAGAAAAAAAAAGAGAGAAGAAGACAGTTTGACAGCAACAGGAACAATTCCAGTGAGCACGATAAACCAGTAAATTAAATCTATATGTGGAACTGGCAAAGACAGGCTGACAGAAATAAGAAACAACTCTAATGAGCGCAATAAAACAGCAACATTATCATACAGGTGAAGCTGCCAAAGAAATACTTAATATTCTATGAGGATTACAAATTCTACTGTATTTCAGTTACTCAAATCTCTATCTGCAGTTCCACTCCTTCAATGTAACACCATTCAGTGGTAATGCGGTGTCTCCAGGGATCAAAATTGAAAAGAAAACATAGCAGCAAAGAATTTAAAATTTCCAAAACAAAAGGGAAAACATACATCCATTATTCTTCGATAGGCTAAACAAGATCAACAAAAGATTATCCAAACAGAAATGGAAACGGCAAGAAACAGCTCTAGTAAGCATAATAAACCAGCAACATTATCAAGGAAATGGATATAAAAAATAAAAAAAAGATTACCTCTGAGTTTTTGGTAAACGAGCTGCCAAAAAAATTAATTTTCTGCAACAAAATCACCCAAATGAATCAAAAGGGAAAAATCAAGCATCAGAATTGCCCAAAAAAAAAAAAAAAGAGGTGCTAACAATTTATCATTCTCTATCCAAGTAAACAAGCAAAATCAGAGATGAACACAGAAACCCCGAGCTCAAATTCTAGCAAGAAACCAATAAAAAAAATCATCTTGGGAAACCCAAATAAACTCAGCCCAGAAATAAAATCAAGAAACCTGAAAAAGGGGTCGTATCAAAAGGGAAAAATGGATTCTTACACACACACACATATACATACATACATATATCAAGAATGAAACTAGATATATCAAACGTTCAATCCAAAATCAAAAGGGTCACTCACCAGACGCTTTGAAAAGCCAAAATCAGAAAAGGAGGAACTCCATTTCTTGCATTTCTTACGCTATGGTCACACCATTTGGCAAGAGCTCTGAGTAGTATTTTGCTTCTGCTGCCAACACTGAAGTTTGGATTCCTTATATAGGGTCACTGACTAAACGTGGGTTAACCCTGTTCTAACACTTACTTGATGGATAACCACGGTTAGGTACAGCGGTACACTGTATTTCTCTAGTTGGATTGTGTATCTAATATCCAACTCAGCCACAGATGAGATGAAATTTAAGATTCTTTTCCATTTTTTAAGGGAATAATATTTTGTATAATAATCATCAATAAATAACCTTTTAAAGAAAAATAATAACACTATGTGGTCAAATGTGAAATTCTCAAATATTTGGCATTCTAATCAAACAAAGAAAATGTGTCATTCAATTCGTAGAATCTAATTAATCTTTCTTGGATATTGCACATCAGAGTAACTATAATAAGATGACAATGACAAAATAAACATAATTTTTCAACGGTGTTGTAGCACATTGTTACAATAGTCTTTCAAATTGATTTTATAAATATCTCATATTGATTTATTTTGATCTTCACCTAATTTTACTATGGAAATATGTTAAATAATTAAGCTAAATGATACAATCATACAATATATTATTCTAATTCTTATGTTTTACATATTATTTATAATGCATATTAGATTTATATGTACGAAAACATGTGTATATTATCACCAACACTGTTGTGTCCACTTCCTCCACCTCTTTAGCGGGAGCCATCAAAATTCTCCTCACAATGGTGCCGGAGTGTTGATTGAGTTGAAGACCGTAACCCTGAGACGCAATAGCCAAATATACAGAGATGAAGATGAAATTGATGAAAATTTAGAATTGAAAGGCTAAGAAAGTAAGGACTTAATACGAAATTTAGGAAACGAATAATGAAATTTTTGACAAAAAGATGAATGAAGCAAAGAACAAGAACGGGTGAAAGGAGTTGGTATTTATAAGAAAAGAATCATCATTACTTCGATAATTGATGATGACACCATCCTCAACATGATCTCTCCATGTGTTCTAGACGTGAAGTTGAAAAGACATTCATCAGTAACGGTTATTCCTCTCTTCCCGCCTAAAAGTTTTCACTTTTGGAAAGTTTTTTAAAACTGCACGGAAAGTGAAAAACTATTTGTATTGATAATAAATGTATCGGGAAGAAGAACAAATAAAGTGAGTTGGTATTTATAAGCAAAGAGTTATCATTACCTCGGTAGTCTACGATGACATGCAATCTCTCCATGTGTTCTAGACTTGAAGTTGAAACGACATTCGCCGTTTTGGATTCAAGAGTAACAATGATGGTTATGCCTTTTTTCCCGCCTAAAAGCTTTCATTTTCAAATAAATTTTGAAAACTGCACGACAAGTGGAAAAATTATTTATATTGGTAATAAATGTATTAGGAAGAAGAACGGGTGAAGGGAGTTGATATTTAAAAGAAAAGGGTCATCATTATCTCGGTAATCAATGATGACGTCATCCTCAACACGATCTCGCCACATGCCTGGACGTAAAGTTGAAAAGATATTTGTCATTTTGGATTCAAGAGTAACAGTGACGGTTATGCTCTTTTTTCAACCTAAAAAATTCCACTTCGGACAACTTCTAGAAATGCACAGAAAGTGAAAAACTATTTGTATTGGTAATAAATATATCGGGAAGAAGAACGGGTGAAGAGAGTTGGTATTTATAAGCAAAGAGTTATCATTACCTCGGTAATCGATGATGACATAATCCTTAACACAATCTATCCATGTGTTCCAGACGTGAAGTTGAAAAGACATTTGTCGTTTTAGATTCAAGAGTAACAGTAACGGTTATGCCTCTTCTCCCACTTAAAAGTTTTCACTCCTGGACAACTTCTGAAAACTGCTCAAAAAGTGAAAAACTACTTGTATTGATAGTAAATATATTGGAAAGAAGAATGGGTGAAGTGAGTTGGTATTTATAAGCAAAGGGTTATCATTACCTCGGTAATCGATGATGACATCATCCTCAATACGATCTCTCCGTGTGTTCCATTCGTGAAATTGAAAAGACATTCATCATTTTAGATTCAAGAGTAACGGTGACAGTTATGCCTCCTTTTCCACATACAAGTTTTCACTTCTAGACGACTTTTGAAAACTGCACAAAAAGTGAAAGATATTTGATTGATAATAAATGTATCGGAAAAAAGAAAGGATGAAGAGAGTTGATATTTATAAGCAAAAGATCATTATTACCTCGGTAATAAATGATGATATAACCCCAACACAATTTCATCATGTGTCCTAGATGTGAAGCTGAAAAGATATTCGTCATTTTAGATTCAAGAGTAACGGGGATGGTTATGCCTCTTTTGTTGCATAAAAGTTTTCACTTTCGGATAACTTTTGAAAACTGCACGACAAGTGAAAAAACTAATTATATTGGTAATAAATGTATCGATAAGAAGAATGAATGAAGGGAGTTAGTATTTATAAGGAAAGGATGTCATCCTTAATACGATCTCGACACGTGTCCTAAACATGAAGTTGAAAAGATATTTGACGTTATAAATTCAAGAGTAATTGTGACGATTATGCCCCTTTTCCTGTCTAAAAGTTTTCACTTCCGGACAACTTCTGAAAGTTGCACTAAAAGTGAAAAAACTATTCATATTGATGATAAATGTATTAGGAGGAAGAATGAGTGAATAAGTTAGCAGTTATAAGCAAAAGGTCATCATTACTTTGGTAATCGATGATGACATCATCCTTAACACGATCTCACCATATCTCCTAGACAGAAAGTTGAAAAGACATTCGTCATTTTAGATTCAAGAGTAATGGTGACAGTTATACCTCTTTTCAGGCTTAAAAGTTTTCACTTCTAGACAACTTCTGAAAACTGCATAGAAAGTGAGAAATTTATTTGTGTTGATAATAAATGTATTGGGAATAAGAAGAATGAGTGAAGAAAATCGGTATTTATAAGCAAATGGTCATTATTACCTCGACATCAATGATGATATCATCCTCAATACTATCTCGCCATGCACCCTAAATGTGAAATGAAAAAAACATTCACCAATTTAGATTCAAGTGGAATGGTGCTAGTTATACCTCTTTTCTCTCCTAAAAATTTTCACTTTCGTGCAACTTCTAAAAACTGCACCAAAAGAAGAAAAACTATTTGTAGTGGTAACAAATATATTAGAATAAATGAATGAAGGGTGTTGGTATTTATAAATAAAGGATCATTATAACCTCGGTAACTAAGGATGACATCATCCTCAACACAGTCTCACCACGTGTCCAGACATGAAATTGAAAAGACATTTGCCATTTCAGATCTAAGAGTGACAGTTAATGCCTCTTTTTCCGCCTAAAGATTTTCATTCTCGAGCAACTTCTAAGAACCGCATGAAAAATAAATTTTTTATTTATATTGATAATAAATATATTGAAAAGAAGAATGGTGAAGAGAGTCGGTATTTATAAACAAAAGGTTATCATTACCTCGATAATCGATGATGAAATTATCTCTAACACGATTTTGCCACGTGTCTCAGAAGTGAAGTTGAAAATACGTTCACCGTTTTAGATTCAAGAGTAATGGTGACAGTTATGCCTTTTTTCCCGCATAAAGTTTCCACTTCAGGACAATTTCTGAAAATTGCAAGAAAAATATAGAAACTATTTATATTGGTAATAAATGTATCCGGATGCAAACTCTTTGATCGGACATATGGCAATACAAAAGGAACTCTTAGTCAATCCTAAGTTAGCCGGTGCAACTTGACCAATAATTAAAGAACTTTTAACTATTCGAATACTTGATCTTGAGTCGCCTATAAAGCTAGTAATGTTTCGGAATGACCTACCTGAAAGGTCCAAGGTACCTAGAAAATCGTCATCCTAAAGTCACCAACTCTACAATATCCAAGGTTTCATCTTATCATGCCCAGCAACAACAATTTTACCCCTGAAACATGCTGAAGAGGTGGTAGAAGTTAGTTAAGGCTAGACTATCCTATAAATATCTACTGATATATTAAAACTCTCTCAAAATTACTGTTCATCTAGTGTTCATTACCATTGTTTGCTATCAATCAGCCCAGATCAATCAATAAAAATTGCTTCATCTTTTTTTTGTATAACTTCTGCTTGATTATTTACCTCGATGGTGGAGCCAGGAATTTAATAAGCGTGTTCAATTTTTTTTCTCAATTATATTAAGAGTGTGCAAAGTTAAATATACATATATAATAGCTAACATTTAACCTCTATACATTACATAATTTTTCGACAAAGATTATGCACTGAACTACTCTATGTCTAAGATGACTCCACTCATGATTTACCTTGTTATCATTATTATGTTATTATTCATTATTTTTTACATTATGAAAGGATAAGTTGATTTTAATTTATTTTTATTCCTTGTGACCTTAATCTCATAAATTTAATTGTTTGACCTAATAATTAAATTTTATGTTAAATAATATAGTAAGACATATACGTAGAATTATGAAAATAGATAAATTGCAACTAAAAGAATAAAATAACATTTAATTTAATAAAATTGATACTTGTAGGTTGGTTGAGTTTGTCTTGGTCCAGCTTAGATAATCGTCCTCATGTTGTTGATCACCTGAAATATGTTTCAGGTTAGAAGTTTTCAACTTTAATTACCAAATTAAGTTAAGATAATATATATGCCATAGTCAAGCATAGTCTTGATTTTTGAAGTCAATTCCTAAGACAGGTAAAGCTATTCTAATTTTGCTTTATTGTATCAAAGTCATTATTTTTTTTTAGGCGAAATACATAAAATGACACCTTTAAATTGCTTATAATGATCAGATAAATATTTCTAACTAATTCAATAACCAAATAGACAATTCACTGGTCCAATGGTCAAATTTGGATGAAAGATAGAAATTTTGCCATGTCAACGTGAAGGACGATCCACGAAACATACCGGTTATAATAGAATGTTTATCTGGTCATAGAGTCAGTTAGAGTGTCTCTCTAATTTATGAATAACTTAAAGGGGCTATCTATGTATTTCATTTTTTTATATATATTATGAAATGTCAATCAGTTTATCTAAAAATATTACTCAACTATGTCCAATTATCATAGAAATAATATTATTTCCCTTGTGTCATGTTTTCCTAGTGATTTTTGTGATACTTAAAAAAAGTTGAATAACTTTTATTTATTATAAACAATAGTTAAATTTTTTGTGTTACACATTTAAAGTTAAATCCCTTTTAAAAAAGAAGTAGTTATAACATAATTTATAATTTTGAGTTACTAAAGTAAAGGTGGAGTGAATATTCACGAAATTAACTCAAAATTTTAGTTATACTTCTTATCTAACTTCTTTTTCACTCCATTAGTTTCTCCTTATCCTTCTCAACAAATTAGTTAAATATCATGCAAAATATCAAAATTTTCTCTATAAGAATTTATTGAATAATATTTTATTTTCTGTACATCTAATAATTTTAGTATATTTTACTTTGAATATTTAAGAAACTGTAAAATGCTTGCTTAAAATATAAAGAAATGAAAATTGTGTTTGATTTTATTTTTTCTTACTTCTTGTGTTACTCACATTGCAAGTAATACAAGTAGAATTGTTCTTAAACAAAATATCGTAAGTAGCATATTTGAATTGGTCTAATTAGACCGAGCATTTTTCACATTGCCCCCAAGTTAATTTCTTTTAAAAAAAATGCTCTAAGGTCATATAAATAAAGAGAAAATACATAAGTACCTTCTTAAATTTGTTCCAAAATGTCAATTACATATCTGCCCTATTTTTACAAGAGCCCTATTAGTAAACTTGTTGAAACTGAATTCACCACCCACGCCAATTATGATGTGGTAGAAACAAGTGTAAAGCTAAAGAAATAAAGGTTGTAATGAAAGAGCAATATCAAATATATAGTGGACAATCAAATCTAAGGTTATATAAATTGGTGCAGAATTGAAGAAAATACTTATCTTTTTGATGTTTGGCATACTTATTTGACTCCTTGCCAATCATATCTAATTTTTCATCTTCTCATCATCGAGACGTTTAATTCTAGACATGACAAGTGAGAAGAATTTCACTAGTAGTAATAAATAATAAATGAAGATCAAATTAAAATTATATAAAATAGTGAGAAATTAAAGAAGATACTTATCTTTAACTTTCTTGGTATCCATTTTTTGACCCCTTTTCGATCTCACAAATTTTTTGATTAAAGAGCTATTAGATTGAAAGTTTTTATATTTACTATCTTGTCGATCAACTTCAATTTTCTAAAAGAGAAGATCGGTGACCTAGATGGTCAGGAACTTTTATTAACTTCATTGACCCTTAAATTGATAGAATGGAAAGAATCGGAGGATGAAGGACACACATGAAATAAATGGGAAGATCCAAAAGCTGGAAGAAGAAAGAAATGAATGGGAAGATCGAAAAATTAAAAGAAAAAAAGAATTTTTTGTTAAATGTTCGAAATTGGCTTAGCATTTTATTCGAGCAACTTGCATCATCATCAAGGCTCTCCAATCTGATGAAAAATATTAGATTAAAATAACTTCATTAGTAAT
>JACEIK010002168.1:0-42190 GCA_018107945.1 Datura stramonium | reverse complement strand
ATATATATATATCGGGCGATCAAATATAGGTTACTTAAAATGATGCGAGATTGAAGAAAATACTTATCTTTTTCATTTGTTGATATCTCTTTTCGGGATCCTTGCCAATCACATTAGATTTTTCATTAGAAGATCATTGTGATTACATCATCATCCAAACGTTTAATTTCTAAACATGATAATTGAAAAGAATTTCATAAGAAGTAATAATTAATGAATGGAAAATCAAATCTAGGTTACATGAAATTGTGAGGAATAAAAGAAAATACTTATCTGTGTATTTTTTTATATCGATTGTTTGATCCTTTCTTGATCCAGCAAAATTTTCTATCATAGGATATGTAGAGAATACGAGTCGATTTTTTCATATTAAAAAAGATGATGAAGAAAGATGGTCATTTATCAAAGAAAAGGAAAAGACGTCAAGTGTTACGACTTTGAAAATATCAAAGTCATTTAACACATCAAATTGTCAAATAAAATCAAGTAGAAACATGATTCAATCTGAAACATCCAAAATAACACACAAATCTGACCATCTAATTCACAAGGGACAACTAAAATAAATGAAATAAAAGAAACTTCTCAGAAATAAACTATACAATATTGTAAAACAAAAAACATTATTAGCGAGATTGTGTAGATAGTCAATAGTATTTGGACAGACAGTGTAGGATTTTCTATTTTGTTTATTTCTGTATTTACATAGATACTTGTATAAATATGACAGTTTTGATATTCAATAGATAGTGAATCAAATTCTCAAATATTACATATCACTATTTTCTTGCAATCTTATAGGATTGGTAGATCAAATGTTTCTATTTTTACTACTTCTTCAATCATCTCCGACTCTCTGAACAAAAGAAGCTTCGTGACCTGGATAGTAAAAGTCTTTCTTTACCTGAGTTGAGCTTTATGTTGGTAGAATAGGAAATATTTGGGGTATAAGGGCATACATAAAATAAATTGAAAGATTGAAAAGTTGAAAAAAGAAAGACATTTTACTTAGACTTATGAAATTGGCTAACCATTTTATTTGAATAAATTACATCATCGTTGAGGCGTTCTGTTCTGATGAACGTACAGAATTGAAATTAACTTTACTAATAGAAATATATATAGATGGTTATAAAATCTAGACTAAATAAAATGGTGACAAATAAATGAAAATACTTTTCACAATGCTCAAAATCAAATCAAAGATTCAAATCACATACAAACCCCTCGAGATTCGTGAAAATCATATGATTAATTCATAAATCACCCTTTGTATCTAATGAAGATATCAAACTCAAATTTGACCTCTTTAGCCTAAAATATTAATTTTGGTCAAATTTTCAAAATTGAAATTCTTCACTAAAGATAACCCGCATCAGAAATTGTGTCATCCATCCCTATAAGTCATAAAAGACACAATGAGCTAGGAGAAGGGTGTAAAAAGGGAAAATGATTTAAAAATACAAAATGACCATGAGGGTCATTACATCATTCACTACTAAAATACACATTCATTCTCGAACGAAAATAGAATAGAAGTACCTGATTATCGAATAACTGAGGATATCTACTCCGTATGTCTGACTCCACGGATGCAGTCTCCTTAGACCTTAGCGTTTGAATCTAACTATCAAAAATAACTATAATCTTCTCCTCAAATGCTAGATTCTAATACAACTGCACCAAGTCCCACTGAATCACATGAGAACCATCGAACAATATTTTTTTAGCATAGAAACATGAAATACCGAATGAACAACTATTAAACCTGGTGGCAATACCAACTCATAACATTCTTCATAGGTGATACCTCCAACAAAGCCTTTTCTCGCCAACCATGAACTCCAAATCACAAACTTTCTAATTTGCATAACTCTTCTATATACACCAAGTTATTAGAAGTCTCTCCTAAATTAACTTGACGTTGTCTAAAGAATATCTCAATAAGTCTGTACGATTTCAAAAGTATCGAACCAACCGATCGAAGGTCGACATCTCCTACCACACAAGGCATCAAATGGAGCCATCTGGATGCTGAAATGGTAACTATTATTATAAGTAAACTCTATCAAAGGTAATAAATGGTCCCAATGACAACAAAAATCAATCACAAAAACCCACAACATATCCTCTAAAAAAACCTGAATAGTCTTCTCAGACTGACCATCCATCTATGGTGAAATATTATGCTAAGCTCTACTCCGAGTACCCAACTCCTTCTATATAGACCTCTAGAAATGAGATGTGAACTGAGACCTCGGTCCGTAATGATAGAAATTGGCATCTCATGCAAATATACTATCTCTAAAATGTAAATTTCGGTCTCTCTCTGAAGTGTAGGTAATATTAACCGAAAAATGAGTATATTTGGTCAACCTATCTATGATGACCCAAATAACATCAAGTTTCTTAAAAGTCTATGGTAGTCCTACCATGAAATCTGTTCTCAATTTCACTCGGGTATATATGTAACGCCTCAAATTTTTGGACTAAGTGTGAAACCATTCTAGTTATGTAGATATACCTGAACCCGACAAGTTTTTATTGAAACTAGGTTTTTAGATCAATTATTAAGTGTTGAAACTGCATTGGATATGAATTAAGTTCATAAGAAACCTCTAGCACAAAGTTGAGTTGAGAGCCTTCTTACCGATTGAGTTTTCATATAACTTCTTACAAGCGTTAACTTCAAATGACCATTACTGTAATGACCCACTCGACCATTATAGCACCCCGAACACCTAAGAGTGGGTGAATTTAGAAATTTAGAAATTTGGAACGAAGTCCCCAAAAAATAAAGAGCGTGAGATGAATAAGTTTGAATGGACTAAGTCACAATCAGGTGGGCCTAGGCGTGTGTCCGCCGTGGTGAGCTGCTCTCCGCCATAGCAAAATCGCTGCATCGGTAATTGGTCTCGCTACAGCAGATGACGCGAAATAAAATTCCACAGGAAGTAGACTTTAGAATAAGAGGAAGAGCTATGAGATAGGGAATCATCCTCCATAGCCATGATTTTCTGCAAGAACTCAGGAATCGGTGCCATCATACAATTGGGAACGTCTTGACGATAGCTTGGTGTCCAGGTAGGCTATGACTTACTCACATTCATATTAGACTTTGATTATCCCAACATTTACGTGTGCATAGTTGATGTGCTTTTGATGGGTAGAATTGAAGTTGGAATACATTATTATTAAATATTCAAAACCAATAAAATTTTGAGGAAGAAAGAAATGGAAAAGGAGTGGTGATATCACCAAAATGTGAAAACCCATAGGGGGAGATTGAAATAAAAATAGTCTATGTGTGAGGGTGTATGCGAGAGCGAATTGATTGTATGCAGAAGGATCTTCGGGCATTATATATATATATAATTGTATAGTCATTCTTCCTGAATCATAATCTTGAACGGTGATTCATACAAATCATGTTTATAAAATACGGTAACGGAACATTTAAGGGTAGAATATGATTATTACAGGACGCGAGTTAAAACCTATGAGTTAGAGGAGTTAGACTATACATAATGACCTATATGTTTGTGAATGATAATGTGTTGCTTGGCGGTTATGGACATTATTTGTAATGATGGTTGCCCGGTTGAAACTAATTGTTGAAATAGACTTGATATGTTGCTGCTCCTTTGTGGTGGGCGATATAGTGATGAGTTACAAAATTGAAAAGAAACAATCCATGGGAGAAACTGGAGGAAGAACAGGTCGAAGTACCGCCGAACATTACTGCTGCAGCGGGTATGGAACCGCTGCAACGAGATCGTTGTGGTGGCAGTAATGCCGCGCAGCCGGAGCCCAATCTCGCGAACGGGATAGGTTGCATTTCCTTGTTATGTTATGGATATAATTGATGTTATAACTATCTGGGTAGGAAATTGAGCTCGGAACTAGGCATTTTATTATAATTATTGATATGTAACTCTTGTTGTGTGTGTGATTATTGATTGTGTGCTATAATGTGTGGTCAAAAAATTGTGGGGCGAGGTTGTATTGATCGAATATGTGAATGAAATATTATGTAATATGGGATGGTAAACTAGTGATGTGATTGTGAATGCGAGGCTTGTGGCCAAAGGGAGAGAACTTGGATGAGCAAACTGGTACGATCAGACTCTAAATGAGGGTTGAGGACACTAGTGGCTCGTGCCCGAGGTGAGCATTCAGACGAGCGGTATGAGGGAGTACACAAATAGGTATGGCTAAAATACCATATGGCTGGGTGTATGAATATGAGTACACATACAGGTATGATGAAGGTCTTATACGATGGTGTATAATACATGTATTTCTAGAGTCTCTTGCAGGTCCTGACTAGAAGGGCAAGCATAAGACCCTCCGACATATGTGTACAGTGATGTGACGGAGGTGTGCGCCCGACATATATCACCAATGGTATGATTGTGAGATAGAGATTCTGCAGGTATGATTGATATACATACGGTTGTAGTGACAAAGAAGTATAGATATACAGGTGTTATACGAGATATACCGACATGACTCAGGTTTGAGGTGAGAGACATGGTTAGAGTGCAATACATAATGCTACGGTGCAGGTATGGTACTATATGACATAATGGTGATGTGGAAAAACAAGTATTTACGTGTATTTGATCGTGGAGGATTGACTTCATCGGTATGGTTTGATGCTTTCTTTGTGTGTGCTTGAGCTGATTAATCTGTATTTGTGATTGAACATTTGATGAAAGTAAGTTTGGTGGGTTATAGAAGGTAACATGAAGGGTTTAACAAAAGGTAGTGAATTACCGGGAGGCAACGGGTTTGACTTTATCATTTAATGTGATAAATTAAGGAGGGTCAGGAAATCCCGTATATAATTACATAGGTCAATAATCAGTAGAAACGGACTTGGTCAAAGATAGTGAAGTGGTAAAAAGGGTAGATGTGCTATAAAGTTATACGATGGAATAAAACAGATTTGGATTAGGGGAATCGGGCTACTGACTGCTTGGGGTATCATTGCAGCAAGAAAATCGCCGCGGTTGCGGGACCGTCATAGTGGTTTAAGTACTCGCTACAACGAAAATAGACAGAGGTAGATTGATAGATTAATTGCTGACTGGAGTAGTAGGGTAATTTTCATGGACTTTGAGGAGACCTAAGAGATGATAATGCAACTAATAAACTTAGTGGGTCGTTGCATAGTGGAGTAGTTGTTAAATTTATTATTGTCGATTGTATATTAATTATTATGCTGTTATGTGAACTAATCTTAGTCGACCAATGATGCTTACGTGTACGTGTGGTGTACTGATACTACCTTGCTACACCTTTTTGGTGTAGGTTGTGGTAGGTTTGAAGTTCCTTGATTGACGTGGAGTATTTAACATCAGCTTTCGTGAATTTCTTATCAGACAAAGCCGTGTCATTTGTCTTGTCATGTATTCTATTACTGATCTTGTACCTGTCTAGACTAGATCTTGGGAGAGTCAATTTTTTGAAACTTTTGTTTATATTTCGAATCATTGTTGATTCTTGTAAATTAATGAGAAATTTTGGGTATTTTATGTAATGTTCCAAAAAGGTTCTCCTATCGAGAAGAGTGGATGTAGGTGCCAGCTTGACCTGTCTATTTGGGGCCATGACAAGTTGATATCAGATCGTCTAGATTATCGGTCTGACAAGTACAAGAGCAATATTGAGTAGACTCCTATGAATTGGTGTGTAGACGTCCACATCTAATCTTCAGGAAGCTATACGGCATCTAGGAAGTTTTCGCTTTATTTATTTTTCATTGTGCTATTTGAATATGTCGATCACTTGGGTTGAGTCCAATTGGTATTTCGATAGGCTTAATTGTTATCTGACTATGCATAATTATTGAGGGTACGAGATAAAATGGTGGGCGGGGTTGACTTGAGTTGAACGGAGGGACAAGAACCCCTATGGTTATTTGGATTAGCGAGTTTTACTACAGCTGGGGTATGATTCGCTGCGGCAGACTCACTACAGTGAGAGATATACCGCCGTAGCGGGTCCGTTACAACAGTAGTGCAATCGCTGTAGCGGATGCGATCAGGTAGAAAGCTAGAAATTCCAGAATTCCAAATTTTCTTATTTTGAAGGCAACAACAAATATGATGGATTTAAAATAGGCAAGAGATGCGAATATAGGAAAAACAAACACAACGATATCATAAAAGGGGGCCAAACATGGCTAATGTCTGAGGATGCCAAACGGGCATCTGTACACCATAGGAGAAAAGTATTAACATTCAAAAACAAGAAAGGAAAATAGAATTGTCTTACAAGCCCTAAACAGGGGCTACCCAAAAACAAGTTATAAAAGCCAATAATAAAGAGGGGGAGGGGTGAGATACTGCGACCCTATCTAACTGGAGGCCTCATCAAAACCGCTGCCTGCATCCTTGTCCACTCCCTTCACGAACCCATTGAGGAAGGAGAACTCAGGGCAATCCTGTTGTGTCGCATGAGGTGTCCTGGAACTGGGAGAGAGGGTCTTCAGGATCTTCTTGATCCCCTTCCACATCCAGACGAGCATCTTGTCCCGAGAATGTCGTCTCCTCTTCTCTCGCTCCTAGTCCTCCTAGAGATCCACATGGGCCTGAGCTAGGATGGCAATTTCCTCTGCACCTCCCCTGAGTTGGCAGTTGCTGTACCGGAGGGNCTCTCGCTCCTAGTCCTCCTAGAGATCCACATGGTCCTGAGCTAGGATGGCAATTTCCTCTGCACCTCCCCTGAGTTGGCAGTTGCTGTACCGGAGGGTCGATTGCTGGAAGGAGGTCTCGGCAACCCCCCAGTAGCTCCCTCATGGCCGCAATCTTGGCCTCAATCCGCTCGAATGGCCCGATAGGTCTAGAAGTGTTGTCCCCACCATCTCCCTCAACCGATGTAGTCTTTAGGTCCCTCGTGGTGACCTACAGGAGAAACCTAGGTAGTGCACCCAACGGGTGTGACCACGAGTCGTGGTCAGTCACCACGACCCGTTAGGTCACCCGTTAGGGTAACCTGGCAGTTTTTCCTAGCAATTTTCCAAGGGCTATTTAGTAATTTCCTATTCTCCTAGACTCTAAACTACGTCGTTTTGGGATAATTTTGAAGGGATTTAGAGGGTTTAAATGATTTTCCCCTCATTTCCATTCGGATTTTCAGAAAGATTTGCATAAGTTTTCTCTCAAGAGCTCTCAAGCAAGGTCTAGGGTTCTTCACCAATTGCAGCCTTTCGAGTTTCTTTCTCTTGAGAAAAAATTTAGCCACGTATGTGGGAATTCAAGAAGGGAAATTGTTCTTCCCTTGTATCCCCCAAAACCCTCGCATAGTTTCTCTATCGGTTTTAGCCCTGAGTTTTCGAATACGCAGAAATTATATGATATTATTCGTAAATTCCATATAGAATGGTATCCTTTTTTATTATTGATACGATCTCCATCAATTCTTACCTGAATTGTTGATGTTCTTGCCAAGTGAATTCAAGCCCTAAATTTTTGAGTAAAGATTATTTGTGTAATAAATTCCATCTAGTGAATGAAGTATGTTTTGGGCTGAATTTCCTAGTAATTCTTATTACATATATATGTTGAGCAAATATTCCATCGATAAGAATGATTTTAGCCTTGTCGGATGAGATTTCTTTAATTCTTGATTTTTTGCCATATTATGGAATTCCCGTGTTGTTGGAATGAGTTGAGTTCTCTATTAGCTGCTTAATAGCTCAGTTCAGTTAGAACATAGAACCTCTTCAAAACTATTCAGAACTTGTCAACTGATCAGTTTGACTTCAGTATTTTCCCGAGGTGCCAGTGGTGCCTCCCAGTTATCAGAATCAGACTCAAAATCCAGTTTATTGGTCCATTAGACGGTCATGACATTTTAGATATATAGCTCTGAATAGCCCCACGACCCCAGTTCAATTTACAAATTTTTCTTAGACAGTTATGAAGCTTTTAGAGAAGTAGCTCTGACCAGTCTAGAACTCAATTTTAGAATCTGGTCTGATAAGACTCTTATGGTACTTTCAGTTATATGTCCCTGACTAGTCTTGGACCCCAGTTTCGAGCTATCGGCCTAGTGGTTTAGTTTAGATTTTTCAGTGGGAGTAGAACTTAGCACCGAGCGGACTGGGATTCCAGTGCACCCAGGTTCCCATAACTACGTTGCCAGCGTAGGTTACAGTATTACTTGTCCTGATTGGCCCTAGACTTTTGTGATCACCCAGTTCATGCCTTTATACCCTAGAAAGTTATATTGGGTCCTATCGATGGGGTGTATACATCGGACTCCACTTCTAGCTCATCTGGTTATATGTCGGTTATAGACTCTCCCACTAGTCAGTCCACTCCAATTTCGAAATAAGCAGCCCAATTCTGTTCTAGTTCTATCAGTTTAACTCAGTTCAGTTCAGTATCTCATTTTCAGTACTTCCAAACTTAGGACTGCCTATGACCATTAGACAGGGTCATCTTGACCATTTCAGTTTACATCAGCAGTTCAGTTCAGTTTACTTGTTGGTCATTGCATGTCATTTCAGTTCAGACTTTGTATTTCAGTTATATTTTCTCCCACTTATTTAGTACATTCAAAGTACTGACGCATTCTTTTATGCTGTATCATTTCATGATACAGTTGCAGGTTCCCAGACTCATTAGTGTTAGCCGCTACGTTTCACATCCTCCTTAGCCGCAGTTGAAGTGTGAGTCCTCATCATTCGAGGGCCTTATTTCATTTTCTTACAATTAGATTACAGTTTTATTTACACTTAGAGTTAGCTGGGGGCTTGTCCCAGTAACTCATCAACTAGAAGTTTTTCAGACTGCAGATGTTTAGATTTTATGATTTAAGTTTTATCTTAAATTTTTTAAAAAAATGCTTTTATGTTATTACTTCAAACTTTCTGCTGTGCATGTTTTACTCAGAATACTAGTATATGATAGACCAGGGGTTGACTTGGGGTCACTTGTGACTTCGAGTACCATGTTACATCCAGGGTGTAAGCTCGGGGCGTGACAATTGATACTATCTTGCTACACCTTTTTGGTGTAGGTTGTGGCCGGTTTGAAGTTCCTTGATTGACGTGGAGTATTCAGCATCAGCTTTTGTGTTCTTCTTCTCAGACGAAGCCGTATCATTTTTCTTATCATATATTCTATTAGAGCTCTTGTACCTATCTAGACTAGATCTTGAGAGAATCAAGGTTTTGAGAACTTTTGTTTATATTTTGAATTATTTTTGATTCGTTTAAATTAATGAGAAATTTTGGGTATTTTATGTAATGTTTCGAAAAAGGTTCTCCTATTGAGTATAGTCGATGTAGGTGCCCGCATGACCCACCTATTTGGGGTCATGACAATTACTTCCATCATATAAAGAGTTATGTGTCCCATCACCTATCAAATTAAAGATTTTTGAGTATTATTTTAAAGGCATCCAACCATTCATCAATCAGAGTTCGGAGTAAAAAGTTATGAGCATTTTAGTAAAGCACTATCAAGTTTCGACGGGAAGAATGACGACCCTTGAACAGAAGGATGGCTCATCCTTTGGGCCGTGAATAGAAGGATGTCTCGTCTTTTGGCCAGTCAAAAGAGACCAAAAACTGCAAAAGTTTCACCCAAAAATGACAAACAAGTCCACGGTCCGTCCTTTGGGGATTCTAGGGCTTTTAAAATCACCTTGAACATTTGTTTGGTATTTTTCTGCCTCTAGATCTGCCCGATCAGTTTCCAAAGCCCTCTTTAGCCCTCAAAGGCTAGGTAAGCATTATCCATGATCTTATAACATAAATCCATAAATATTTTCATGATTCTAACATCAAACCATCTTTCTTTCTCTACTAAGAATTAAGAACTCACTTCTAGTGTTCAAGGCTAGATTATTAGAAAGAATTCTTCAATCCAGGTATGTGGGATTATCAGTAAAATATTCCTTTCACCCTTACGCTAAAACTCAAGTTTTAAATTTATGTTTTCAACTATAATTGTATGCATTCACGATTTTTGGGGAAAAAAATCTATTTATGCAAAAATTTTATGAATTCGCATATTATGTTTCCCTCATGATTTCCACATGAATTTTATATCTATATATGAGTTGCTTTTTTAGAAAAATCTCCGTTTAACTCTATACTCAGATTGTAGCATGATTTACCAATTTTGAGTATATTTTAAGAATGATTCATTTTATTATGATCTCATGACTTCAAAATTAGTACAACTTGTATGGTTAGTTCAGTATTTCAGATATCTTAGTAAACAGTATGATTTTAACTACTCCATGCAAATCTCTCATACCCCAGTTATTACTATGAGCATATGTATATAGTTTTGGAAGTTGTACTTAGCACCGAGCGATACGGGTTCAGATTACCCAATTCCCAAACAACATGCACCGTAGGATAAGGGTTCCTCGCTTGTTGAGAGTGTCTCCCTTGGTCCAAATAGTATCATGAATGAATTCACACCACTCTTAGTTCTTACCCTTTGAAAGTCATAGAACATCCTCCCAACTAGGGTTACAAGTCGGACTCCATGGTGCTCACATGGCGTATGTCGGTTAAAAGAACCTCCCACATATATACTTTAAGTAGTATTATTACATGGCCTATGTTATCAGTTAAACGAATTTACTTCATGACTTATAGATTTGTTCTACTCTATATTCACGTTTTTCTCTTGGGTCATTATACATCAACTTATGTTGTTTTAAGACATTTTACTTATACAACATGATTTCAGTTGTCAGTATGATTTTTCCCCAAGTCTTTCATGTTTTACATATCTCACACACTTAGTACATTCAAAGTACTTACCACATATTTGTTGTGCTATATCGTCTTATGATATAGGTTCAAGTACTTAGACTCTGCTCTGGGTTAGATATGCTCCAGTACTATTTCATCTTTACCATCAATGAGTCCTTATTATCTGAGGAAGAGAGTTTTGTATATCTTATCACTTCAGTTTCAGTATTTAGAGTTAGTTGGGGATCTATCCCTTCAGCTTATCAGTTTTTAGAGGTTTTTCAGACATAGATAGATATTTCATCTTGGTCAGCTCTTATATTATTTTTTGATTAAATATTTACTTTTATTTCCAAACTCATTTAGTTAAGTATTTACGTATTCAGATTAGCTTCTGCTCAGTTATTTCAGTATATGAGTAGTGTTATGATAGTATCAGGGGTTAGCTTGGGACCACTTGTGGTTCTAAGTACTGTGTCTCTTCTAGGGCGTAATACCCCAAAAGCCCTAAGATCAGACCTGATTTGAAATGGAGAAAATAGGATTTTTTGCACCAGGTCATAGGACGAGTCGTCTAGTGACCCGTGTAGTACCCCATGAGTCATTAAATGACTCATGAGGTAGGAAGGAGTTGGCTAAGATTTTGGTTTCGGGGGCTAACCATGAGACAAGCCACGACTCGTGGTCAGAACAGTGAGTCATTGGATCACTCGTGGTCAGAAGTTGGCATGAAGGTGAAAATATTGGGTAGTGCTCATCACGACTCAGCCACCATGAGTCGTTGGGTACAACATGAGTCGTGGTGTCCCTTGTGGTGACCCTCAAAGGTATGAATTCCAGTTTTGGCAATGACAGGCAGGCCACGAGTCGCCCCTTCAGGCCACAAATTGTCCAGTCCCTTGTTGGGACTGGCAGTGTGTATTTTCCTGTGAATTTATTAAGGGATTTTCCGTAATTTCTACGTTCCTAAGGCCTAAACTACATCATTTTAAGCTCAGTTAGGATTGTTTTAAGAGGGCTTAGCTCATTCTAAATCACTCCTCTCTATGCATGCAAGACTAAAAGGTTCCTAGGGGTGATCAGGTCTAAAATCCATCAATTTTCCTTCAATTTCCTTTGGGCATTCAAGGAAGAGTGTAAGATCAATTTACCCAAGTATGTGAGGCTATGAATGAGAGTTTCTTTCACTCGCTTGCCCTAAATCCTTCTCAATTTCATGAATTTTAATTCTAGATTCAAGTTTCATGATCTATAGGGTTTATTCCAATTCTTGTGAAATTCTTTATGTTCTATCTATAGATCAATTCTCTTCATGTATCAAAACATATTTTATGATCTATGGGCAGATTTTATAACTATTTTTGATTATTAATCTATAGTTTCAAATTTAATTGAATTACACCCAATTATGCATGCTTCATAAAAAGTCAAGTTAAGATTCTATTATGATTTGATCTTATCAAGTCTAAATTATGATTTATGATTTATGTTATGAATTTTCTTCAAGTACTCATCATGGATTTATGAATATCAACTATATACATGTTTTACAAGTATGCATGGATTTCATGATTTGTGAATTTATGACTCTTGGCCAACTCATGGGCCCTTATTCATGGCAAATCACGTATTTCAAGTATGATCAAGTATGTCATGATGTAATTGGTCATGAACTTCATTAATGATTTACGATTATGATATGAGCCTCATGTGCATATTTTTGGGAGTAGTGTCTAGCACCGAGTAGACCCAACGTTCAGGTAAACCCCGTGGTCTTAGAACTACATTCCAGCGTAGGTATATACATTCATTATTGGATCCCTATGATATCACCATACTGCACTTCCCTTTCCTGGAAAACCTGGGACGACTCTTCCCACTTGAGCGAGATAGTTGGGGCATCATGTAAACGCTTTGATGATGGTGGATAACACTCAATCTCACACCTCCTGCTGAAGTATGAAGCAAACGTTGTCAATAAAGAATCCAACTAAGAGGTTGGGGTCAAACCCACAGAGAATATGAAAGATCTAGACTAATGCCGGTAAGTGAACTTGTTTAGAAGCTATCTCCAAATTGGGGGTTTTTGAAGAAAGCAATAGTAAAACAAAATTATAACTGTGAGTTAGATCAAGATTTGCAAATAACTAGGGTATGCGTTCCCCATGGGTTCATAACTACTTCGGGTATACACATGTGATCAATCCCAATGCTTACTTGTAGAACTGATAACTAGGGTTCATCCCTATTGGATTACTATACTCAATCACCGGGTCAGGTCTCATGAGCGATTTCAAACTAACCGTTATCAATAAATTCCAAATTTAACTATCCTGCGACCACAACTCAAGTTATTACAATGATCATCAAGATCAAGGTTTTGTTGTAATTCTCTTTTCCTAATCTCTACCTCTCTAGGTTCAAGAAAGTAAAGAATTCGAGCAAGTTCTATCATTGTACACCGTTAAGAAATGTTTAAGTATGACGAGAATACAATACAGGCTTTTTGCATTGGTTTTGAATCACTATTGTGAAAGCCTAATTTGTTAATCCACCATGGCTAGTTGTGGAGATTTTAACCTCTCATGGTTGTAAGATTATGATATGCATTCATAGACAAACACATAATTAAATACTTACAACAATAGTTGGTAGAAAAACTTCTTTCAATGTGCAAGAATAATCTCAAGAACAATTGATAATGAAATCAAGAATTGCTACTAAGAAGTGTTAATCACACGAAAACTACTCAATTCTATGTTCTCTATTGATTCTTTGCTGATTCGTAATGAAAATAAAACATAAAAGGTATTTATACAGATATTAGAAACCTTTTCCTAAGCTAACAGGGAGATTTTCCATAACTGGCGGCGCCTGTGCCACGACTTGTCATACGATCCGTAGCAGGATTGTACGGGGTCATAACTTCCTTTTGTACATCCTTGTCTTGCTGAAACTTTGGTTAAGTGTTGGGAGCTGCTACAACTCTTACCTTCTTCCTACGAGTCATACAATGCATCTATGGCTTGGTCCTGAGAACTCTGACATCTTCTAAAATGTTTCACGAGTGTTGTGGTACGACTCGTACCTTCTTTCTACGACTCGTACTGATTGTAGTGTCTGAAATTCCACCAAGTCTTGAATAGTCACTAGAGCTTATCACGACTCATGGTACAGGTCGTATGTAAGTTCTATGACTTGTAGGTTCCAACCATACCAAGAGGTTGCGTTGTGCAAATTCTCTGAAGTTTTCTACAACTCCAGTTATGGCTCGTACCATCCTGATACGGTTCATACTGAGAGTCGTATGTTGCCTTCTTCTCTATTCATCCTTCTGAACTTTATCAAGGTTCTCAGTATGGCTTGTACAATCAAGGTACAACTCGTATTGAGACTGGTACTTTGGTTGATTTTCTGCATTTTCAGGCTTCTTTTGCACATCTTTTCTCCAACACTTATTTTCCCAGAAATCAAAGTAAAAGTGTCTTATATCCATATAAACATACCTAAGTCCATGCTATTTTCTTAGTTTTAAGTGTCAAAAGTGCTGTAAACTCACAACACATCAACACCCTCAACTTAAGACCTTTGCATGTCCTTAGGCAAAAAAAAAAGAAAAACTAAACACGACGCTTAACTAGAAAATAAACCTAAGACACTACAACCAAAATCAAACAAAATTTGCACTATGACTCCAAAAACTTTTGACCCTTTACCCGCGAAACAAATTAGCACATGCACTACCAGAAACTATAAAACATGATAAACAAGGATCAAGACATGTCATCCAGCTATTAACAGGTAGTCAAGTCATCACCAATGCTTTCCATAGACCACTGGTAAAGTCAAACACAAACCATGTACCCTCATAGCAAACGAAGTCCCCCACTCACAGATATAACAAAATATATACGGGACTAAACAAGTGAGACTCTCACTCTCACAAAGAAGTTCCAAATACTGCATATTGGATACCANCTCTCACTCTCACAAAGAAGTTCCAAATACTGCATATTGGATACCATAGGCTTGCCCTTATTTTCTCTACTTTGGTCTGTCAGATGGTTAGGTTAGGATCACTATAGGACTTATTTTGGCTTGTAATGTAGGTTTTCAGGCTGGGTAAGATAAATATGAAAATTTTAAGTGACTAAAACCCCTTATTGGCTCTACATACATGTGACTCCATTCTTCACTTATTTCACCCTTTTTGCTTTTTCTTCTTTTTCCTCCCTTTTCACCCCCTTTTTATACACTTGTACGAGTGTGGTGTGTTTTCAAACTTTTTCATTCATTATTCTCTTTTTGAATTTTCTTTTTCAATTTTTTTCTTTTCTTTTGTCATACCACACCTCTTTTTTCACCCTTTTTTACCTTCCCAATCTTTATATGCCCCTACTATAGCCACCCTCAACTTAGGCATTTTGCCTATGTTTAGGTTCACAATGTCCAAGGAGGGACCAGGGCCAAAACAGGTTTATTATAAAAATGAATACGGTTAATCGGTTAATCAAAGAAAATTGTTCATTTAAGGCTCAAAATCGGGATCAAGGGAATCACATCATTTTGGTAGGGTTATTTAGGCTAAAAATGGGCTCAACAAAAATGACCTATGATTCTTTCCTAACCAACCATCCTTTAACCTATGCAAAGACCAATGGGGCAAGTTCTAAATCTTCTACACAGTATTGAACTAGGTATCAGGCCTCACTCACTCATGGTACATGATTTATATTCACTTTACCTGTCTGGTTTATTCATGGTTTAACAAAAACTACACATGCTAATATACTTAAATGACATCAAAAGATCCACCAAAATCATGCATGCAATCACAAGTACACAACTAATTCAACAGGGTCAAATTTTCACAAATCCAAAACTAGTGCAATTTATTGGCTGAGTAATCCTAAGTTACTGTTTAATTAAACAAAAATCACAAAAATAAAATCCTAAACATGCCGATTCTACTAGATAGCATGCCCGAGGGAAAAAAATACGGTAAGAAAAACCCTCGGATGAATCAAAAATTCCAAAAATATAAGTATACCCCCTCCCCTTTTTTTTTGAAAAGTGTGCTTCATCCCCGAAGCATAAAAATATAAGAACAAAATGAAGGGAACATACCTGTGGTGCTCTAAGCTCTCTTGTCATCCTACGGAGGAGGTACCTCCACTGTAATCGTGGCACTGGTGGTGGCCAGCGCACTGACTGGTGGAACAATAGGGGAAGTGGTTAACCCCTCAATAGTTTCGACCGCCTCTACGGCCTTCGGAATGGTCGGGGCTGAATGTGGCTCGCCTGTAGGGTCATTGCCACTAGCAAGCTCGGGATGGTCCATGGTGGAGCTACCCGCTCCTTTAGCTCGCTCCTGCATCTCTGACATATGTGAGTCATGAGTCTGTAGGCTCTCCACTCGTGCCCGCTTGCATTCTCTTCTCTCTTTGTTCTATCTCTTTTTCGTGGTCTCATCTCCAACATCCTCGGAGACCCTCTTTTTCCCTTTCTCTATCCTCAGTACCGTGGGCTCCCTGTAGGCCGCCAAGTCAAGCTCCTCCTCAATATCTGCATCCAAGTCAGGAAGAGTTGGGGCTGGTAGTACTGCCGACTGTCGCGATGACAACTCAGCCACTTGGCTTCAAAGAACCCCCAACTCCTCACGGAGGCTACCTATATCTGTCTGATCCACCGTGTGCCTGTCAAATCAACTCTCAAACCCATCGAGCTTAGAATGTAAGGCCTGTGCAGATGTATCTATCTTTGCTTTCACCCAGGGCTTGACATTCTCCATCATTACTTGAATTTTTATCTTGGTCATAGTCAGTCGTTTGGCCAACTTCTAGAGAAAATCCTGGGGCACTAGGACGTACCCTACTAGAGTTTGGCTCAGTAGGCTAGGCAATGGTGCAACAGAAGTGCTGGGGGCTACCTATGAATTACCTTCATCTACAGCCGGTGTCTCACTCTACTCCTGTGAGGTGAGGGCATTCACCTGTGCACCCCCAACTAGTCGGGTCAGTGGAACTGCTGTGGGAAGTCGGGCCCGACTCACCAGGTTAATCTCATCGGGGATCATGCCAAAATCTGTTATCCTCTGTCCGCCAATCTCAGTATCCACGTCTGTTAGCAGTCGGACACCTGCTTCTCTGCATAACCGATAAATAAGGCTGGGGAAGGGAATGGTGGTGCTCAACCCAAAATCTCGATCCCATATCTCTTTAGCTATCACCCTAGGAATGTTAATTTCATAGAGGGACATCATGCATGCTACCAGGGCGGCTCTGTCAGCACTGAGTGTATTTTCGTTTGTAGTTGGCATCAGTCTATGGTGAACCAGAGTCCAGCAGGCCTTTGTAATGAAATTCAGTGAGTTCTTAGTGACCTTCTTTCCTCCAGCCACCCATTCGACCTCCTCCTTGTCCTCAGCAATGATGTTGGCTAACCATCTGAGCTGACTCAATCTTTCCTCTCAACCCACTTGCTTGAGCCATCTCATGGCGTCCATTCTGTTGCTGAACTCAACTGTGGATGAGGGAACACTGAATTGTGGTCCATTGAGCATTCTGGCGATGGTTTTCTCGAAAACTTTCATCTCTTGCCCCCTGACCATTAACTTGTCAAGCTTAGGCTTCTCCTTCAGGCTCTTATCTGTCTATGCATCTGCTCCATAGTGGCATAGTAGTTGGTGAATAATTCTTGACCATCTCTGGACTGTAACGGTTAGAGGTTATTCCCATCCATATCTAGCCCGTAGAAGCTAAAGATCCACTTCATATCCTCAACTCCATTTAGTGAAGTAGTAAGGATCCGCGGTTCTTCCTGAATACTGTGCCTCGGGTGTCCCTTAGCTGTCAATGTTAGGCCCTGGTCATATATCTCTTGTGCCCCTGGCACATACCACATCATCATTCGTCTAGCTGGAGATTGAGTTTCTGTAGCTCCCCCTTCCTCAGATGCTGCCTCATTATTCTTTCCACCAGATTAGGCCTCTTCAGACCCCTCATCATCATTTGAGCGGATGCCCGACTCTTGTGCTCTTTGTTTGGCTCCCTCCTCAGACTGGGGAGCACCTGCTAATGTGGCAATGGCCGCCATAGCTTGTGCTTTGGCCTTTGTCCTAGTGGTTCGGGTCCCATCTTTATCTGAAGTGTCGACCCTGTACTCCTCAACTGAACCACTAGGGGAGTCACCTACTTGCTCGGACTTGGAGGTCTCATCAATTAATTGCCTTCGAGCAGTTGCCTTAGATGCCTTACGCTTTATTGTCATTGTACCTGTAGAGAAAGAGAGTTAGCATTCAATGTCTGAGAAAAAGAAATCAAACAAAGTTCCTCTGTAAATTACCACGAGTCCATAGTATGGGTCGTACCTTAGAGGTACAACTCGTACAGAGTCCCGTGATATCTCAATTAGTGTTACATCCTTGAGGTACGACTCGTACCATGAAGGTACGATCCATACTACGAGTCGTATGAGGATGCCCCTTTTATAAAAAACTTATCTGTACTTTTCCACGACTCATGGTACAACTCGTAAGTCGATTCCATGAGTCGTAGGAAAGATCATATTATCACTTATGGACTTGACCCTATTCTGGTTTTAGGTACGACTGCCAGTTACGACTCATGGCAGTAAACCACGATCCGTACTAGGATTCGTACCTGGTGTTCTTTTCAAGTTGGGCTTAGGACAGTCCCAACGAACTATCCTACGAGTCATAGTATCAAACCACAAGTCATAGGAAGTCTTGTGAAGCTTGTCCCTCCCTCGATTTTAGTTTAGTTACAGGGAGTTCTATTTTAAGTTTTGGGTACTCAGAATTCCCCTGGTCTAGGCATGTAGTTTAACCCATTTTATAACTACTCATTCCTCCCCTTTTCAGTCACTACCTGTAACTCACTTTTGTCCATTTTAATGCGTAAGTTCGTCAATTTCAAGTTCTTTCCCAGTTGTTCATGGCTTAATCACACCCCTGGTCATTGTCGAATTTTTCAGGCAACAACTAGGACTCGCAGGGGGTTTAGCACCATTACATCAAATATACAAGTTTTATCAAATTCAAAGCAATAAACTTACTTGTTAACAACTTACTTCAATTGGAAATCAGAAATTAGGGTTGGACGAGGCTTGATTGAGCACAAAATTGCTCGATTGATCTTTGATTTTTGATTTACGAGTGTGAGGGAATCATAGGTTTTGTTTGTGACTTGGGTTATGAGTGTGTGGGAGAAGGGTACGACTCATTTCAAGCTTAAATAGGGTATAAGGCAGATTTGAAAATCTGGCCGAGTCGGGTGTATTTTGAATTTTTTTCCATCACGACTCATACCATGAGTCGTAAAAAGATCCTACGACTCGTCCTTTGAACCCAAAACATAGATATTTGGAAGACTTACCTGTGGATCTACGAGTGCATCTTACGACTCGTACTATGTGGGTACGGTTCGTACTATGACTCGTAGGTCTTTTCATTTTATTGTTGTCCATGCCTTGCATAGTTCGTAGCCATGCCACAGTAGGTACTATGACTCGTACAATGAAGTTACTATTCATAGGACCAACCGTACCCAAAACTCATGCACTGAAATACTCTCTGCTTCTCATTACGAATCGTACTACGGTTCGTACAACCCTATTACGGATCGTGTAGAGACCCATAGTATCTACCTGTTCTGCACTTTTTATGCTACTTGTTTTTGTTTCCCCTGCACACTTGAACACACATTAGTTGATTAACTTGGGTTACCTCCCAAGAAGCGCTTGATTTAACGTTGCGACACAATGCTGGTGGTTCGGTTGCTCATAATTCACCAAAATACCACTTGGGTTGCCTTCCAAGAAGCGCATAATTTAATGTCGCGGCATGACGCAAGTCTCTTTACTACTCAGACTTCGTCAAGGAACTCGAATTCATCCTCTATCGCTGAGACCACTATATATTCTTTTGGTTGCTTCACTGACTGGTAGACATTGAAGGTGAACTCTTCTTTATTTAGTCTGAACTTCAACTGGCTAGCCTCCATGTCTACTAAGGCCCTCCCAATAGCAAGGAATGGTCGCCCCAAAATAATGCGGACCTCATAATCAATATCGCAATCAAGGATCACGAAGTCTGATGGGAATATGAATTTGTCAACTTTGACAAACATATCAAACAGGATCCCCACAGGCTTCTTCACAGTTCTGGATGCCATCAACAGCCGCATGGTATTCGGTGTGGGGGCTCCCAAGACCAACTGCTTAAACACAACCAATGGCATTAAATTGATGCTTGCTCACAAATCACAGAGTGCCCTTGCGAACTCAACATCGCCAATCATGTATGGAATAGTGAAAGCACCTGGATCTTTCTTTTTCTAGGCCAGGAACCATGAAGCTACGACACTACAATGATATACATTATCAACGGGCTCATAGCTCACAGACCTCTTCTTCGTCACAAGGTCCTTCATAAACTTACCATATCCCGGCATTTTTTTCAACGCCTCAGCCAATGGTATGTTCACAGATAATTGTTTGAGCATTGACAAGAATTTTTGAAACTTACCATTCTCCGCCTTCTTCTTCATTCTTTGGGGAAACTGTGGCGGTGGTCGCAGGATAGCCTTGTAAATTTGCGTTGCTCCTTGTTCAACTTCATGCCCATTTTCACCAAGTGGGACCTCAGGCAACTCAGCATCCTCATTATGTTCCTTCCCAGCGATATCATCATCATCTTCATTCACACTCTCTTTCTTCTTTTCAACTACAACCGGTAGAGGGGGGGTCAACCGTGGTCTTTGCACTCCTAGTCATCACAACCATACAGTGGCCATCATTCGTTGGATTTTGGACTATGTTGCTAGGTAGTATACCTTTTTGTCTAGGGTTCATAGATGCTGACAGTTTCCTTAGCTGCTATTCAATCTGCTTGATAACCGTTGCATGTGACTCCACTCTCTGACCCATGCTTGATATATACCACGGATTTCCTTCAACTAATCACCTATTGACCTCACTTTTTTCAACATCTCAGCCATCATTCTCTCTAACTTTGACTGCCCAGCTTCTCCCTCGGGGGCATTAGGGAGCACGTACACTCCAGCTCGGTCATTGCGGTAACCATCATTCTTCTCCAATCTCCTTCGCGCTCATGATCTCGGCTCCTATCTTGTACCCATTTAGATTATAGTTGTCTTTATATCGGTTCCGACCTTGGTTTCCAGAACCTTGGTGCCAAGTGTCTTGTCCAAACCCTTGGGCGTTGGCTCAGAAACCCACCACTTGATTGTCCAAGAAGTTTGTCTCCTCCTCTAAATCTGAAGGATCTGGACCTGGCTCCTGTCGTTGTGTCCCAACTGCTTTCACATTTTTTGCTCCATCTCCCATGATGTGCTTAGAAGCAAATCTGATGATGTGCGCGTATGAGCTAACTCCTGGTCACACTCTTCTTCTTTCCTTCGTTTGTCTGTAGTCAAACCAACATCATATGTACCAGTATCTACGTATGCCTCCCGGGTATGCTGTGCCCTGTTTATTTTTGTCACCTTGTCAAGAATGGTAGCGGCTTGCTCCTAGGTGTGACTCATCAGTGCTCCTCCTGCTACAGTGTCTGGTACAACTTTGATACTGTTGTTTAAGGACCTGCAAAAGATTTCCAACAAATTTTCATCTGGAGTCTTATGGTTCGGGCACTTTGTCAACTTCTTCTTGAACCTCAGCCAGGTTTCATGAAGTGCCTCAGTTTTAAGTTGTCGGAAGTTATAAATTTCGTCCTTTAGTTGCAGTGTCCTGGAGGGTGGAAAGAATCTTTCTAAGAAAGCCTACTTGAGCTCCCTCCAGTTGGTTATGGAGTCGTTAGGAAACTTTTATAACCATAATGTTGCTTCCCCAGATAGAGAAAAGGGAAAAATTCCGTGTCTGATGGCATCTTGGCTAACTCTAGGCAACCTATACGCCTTGCATATTCCCACGAAGTTCATCAAGTGCAGGTGGCATCATCAGTTGCATGACATCTGAACACCCCTTTCATGTTTAACAATTGAATCATGATTCTCATGGTGTCAAATTTGGCCCCAACGGGTAGTGGTGGTGGTACAATTGCTCCAGTTGACCCGAGTTCGTCGATGTCTGGGTCTTCATCGTCGAAGAACTGAGGGGAAAATCTATGACCTATGTTTCCCCTCCGTGGTCGACCAGTGTTAACAACCTCATCTCTAGCATCCTCCACATCCTGAAGTGCAGCTTTCCGAGCTAGCTCGGCTTGCCTAACTTCTTCAGCTATATAGGCATCTTTGTGCTCCTGGTTCTCCATTCTATGCAGTGTTTGTTCGAGTTTGAAATTTAGAGGAATCAGGGGATTTCCACTACTCCGAATGCTTGGCATTCACTGAGCAATAACCTGTGGATATCACAAACAAAAAGAAAACGTAATTCAGGAAATAACAACCAAAAGTCAATTACAAGTAATTAATCTAGTCTTGGCCGTATTCCCCGTTAACGGTGCCACTTTTTGATAACGCTCAAACTCACACCTCCTGCTGAAGTATGAAACATACGTTGCCAATAAAGAATCCAACAAAGAGGTTGGAGTCGAACCTACAAAGAATATGAAAGATCTAGACTAATGCCGGTAGTGAACTTGTTGAGAAGTTATCTTCAAATTGGGGGATTTTGAAGAAAGCAATAGTAAAACAAAATTATAACTGTGAATTAGATCAAGATTTGCAAATAACTAGGATATGTGTTCCCTATGGGTTCATAACTACTTCGGTTATACACGTGTGATCAATCCCAATGCTTACTTGTAGAACTGATAACTAGGGTTCACCCAAACGACTGGTTCGTCCCTATTGGATGATTATACTCAATCATTGGGTCAGGTCTCATGAGTGATTTAAAACTAACCAATTATCAATATGTTTCAAATTTAACTATCATGCGACCACAACTTAAGTTAATACAATGATCATCAAGATCAAGGCTTTGTTGTAATTCTCTTTTCCTAATCTCTACCTCTCTAGGTTCAAGCAAGTAAAAAAAATTTAGGCAAGTCCTAACGTTGTACACCGTTAAGAAACATTTAAGTATGAAGAGAATACAATACAAATTTTTTGCATTGGTTTTGAATCACTTTTGTGCAACCCTAATTTGTTAATCCACCAAGGTTCCCAGAACCCCTAGTTGTGGAGGTTTTAGCCCCTCATGATTGTAAAATTATGATATGCATTAATAGACAAACACATAATTAAATACTTACAAGAATAGTTGGGAGAAAAACTTCTTTGAATGTGCAAGAATAATCTCAAGAATAATTGATAAAGAAATCAAGAATTACTCCCAAGAAGTGTTAATCACACGAAAGCTACTTAATTCTATGTTCTCTATTGATTCTCTATTGATTCGTAAGATTCTCTATTGATTTGTAATGAAAATAAAACATAAAAGGTATTTGTACAGATATCAGAAACCTTTTCCTAAGATAATAGGGAGATTTTCCATAACTGGCGCCGCCTGTGCCATGAATTCTCATACGACCCGTAGCAGGATTGTACGGGTCGTAACTTCCTTTCGTACATCCTTGGCTTGCTGAAACTTTGGCTAAGTGTTGGGAGATGCTATGACTCGTACCTTCATCCTACGAGTCGTACAATACATATGTGGCTTGATCATGAGAACTTTGACATCTTCTGAAATATTTCATGAGTGTTGTGGTATGACTCATATCTTCTTTCTACGACTCATACTGATTGTAGTGTCTGGAATTCCACCAAGTCTTGAATAGTCACTGGAGCTTATCACGGATCATGGTACAGGTCGTAGGTAAGTGCTACGACTCATGGGTTCCACCCATACCAAGAGGTTGCCTTTGCAAATTCTCTGAAGTTTTCCACGACTCCAGTTACGGCTCGTAGCATCCTGATATGGCTCATATTGAGAGTCGTATGTTTCCTTATTCTCTACTTAGCTTGCTGAATTTTATCACGGTTCTCAGTACGGCTCGTACAATCAAGGTAAGGCTCGTACTGAGTCTGGTACTTTGGCTGATTTTATACATTTTCAGGCTTCTTTTGCATATCTTTGCTCCAACACTTATTTTCCCTGAAATCAAAATAAAAGTGCCTTATATCCATATAAACATACCTAAGTCCATGCTATTTTCTTAGCTTTAAGCATCCAAAGTGTTGTAAACTCACAACACATCAATGGTGTCGGTTATGACGAGTCCTCCCATTGTTCCTCATAATTTATGCATTGTCATGTTATGTTATTTTGTCTCAAGCTATGTTTTTATAAAGTTTCGCTTACGATTATGATTACAAATAAATTATGAATGCTTTTAAAAACTTGAGCCATCATGCTGTGTTATGATATTTACTTCACATTCATGCTGTCCTATTCTTATGAACTCTTATGTGTTTTAACTGTCCGTTTCACTTATCTTGCATACTTGGTACATTCCAAGTACTGATTGCATACTCTATGTTGTATTGTTTCATGGTACAGGTCCGAGAAACCAGCCTTAGCTGCACCATTAGTCTTGCTTTCCTCTCATACTTGTGTTAGCAGGGATTGGTGAGTCCTCATCCTTCAAGGACATTCAGTTATCTATAGTCATGTTATTTCAGTTACGGACTTTCTTTTGTCAAGCTAGTTGGGAATGTTGTCCCATCAACTTATCAGTTATGTTAGAGGCTGATTAGACATCATGTAGAAATCAACTTGTCATTGTTGACTCTGTTTTAGATCGATATATATGCAGACTTTCCACTTAAGTATGATTTATTATTACATCAGTGTTTGCTTATAGTATGCTCTTAGTTATTATGTTCATTCCATGGGTCTACTTGGAGCCTCTAAGGGTTCCTTGTCCCGTGTCTCTATCCGGGCCTATGTTCGGGTCGTGACAAACTTGGTATCAGAGCATTAGGTTTTGAAGTGTCCTGGGGTTTCTGAAAGCTGCGTTAAGTAGAGTCTTTTCATGGGTATGAAACGTGCCACACTTATGATGAAGGGTCTACGAAACGTTTATGACATGTTCCCTTCTTTCATGATTTATATCGTGCGATGAAATGTCTTTATATCCTTCTAACTCATGCTATATGTGTTTGCAGAATCATGCCTCCTCGCCGAGTTAATGGAAAAAGAAATGGAAACGGAAATGACCATGAGAATGGAAATGGGGATGGGCACCGGCAGGCCCCACCAGCCCTCGAGGATCATGTCACGACCCGAACGTAGACCCGGATCATAACATGGGACAAGGAACCCCGAGAAGCCTCAAATCGACCCATGGCATAAACATACATCTAACTTCATTCACTTTAAGTGGAAGACTAAGCATAAGACATAGTGTAAATCTAAACGTAACATAGCATGCCATAACATTTAGAAGTACCAGACATACACATAAGCTGAATACTACATACGGTCTGGAAGCCTCTATAATGTAAGATGGGTTGATGGGACAACATCCCCAACTAACCCAGCCAAACTGAAATAAAAGAACAACATAAACGTCTAGTCATACAGCCCTCGGAACATGAGGACTCACCAATAAAGCTGAGAGTAACTCCGAGATGGTTTAAGGATGAGGATGAGCCTGAGAGCAGAGTCATGTATATGAAACGGTACAACATCAAAAGTATGCAGTCAGTACGTGAAATGTACCGAGTATGCAAGGTAAGTAAAACAGACATTTAAAATATATATAAAACTCATAAATAATCATAAAAGTAGGACATCATGCTCATATCATAAACATCGTAATATAACATAAGGCCCAAGGTTTTTAAAACATTCGTAATGCTAACACAATCATAATCATAAGGAAAGAGCTTTACTTAACATGACTTGAGCCAAAATACATAATCATAACATGCATAAATCATGAAGAACAGCGGGAGATTCTCTTAATCGACATACCCCATATGAGCACACATGAAGCCCGACTTGTAACCCTAGTCGGGAGGGTGTCCGTACCTTGCCAAGGGTAGGACCAGTCCGTACTTTGCCAAGGGTAGGACCATGAAAGTGTGATATCACCATGAAAAGGGCCATTTGGGCCGTGGAATAACATGAAAGGGGTTCCAACATACCTACGGTGGCACGTAGTTCACGAGATCTGAGGCTTAACCTTAGCCCCGAACCTACTCGGTGTTCGATACTACTCCCAAAGCATATATAGTGCTCATAATAATACATACATGAGTTCATGGGCTAGTTAAATCATAATAGTCATAAACGTGCTTGAACATATGTGAACTAGCCATGACATGAGACCCGTGAGTTAGCCAAAACATAATTCATAATTAGTAAAATTCATACATACTTGTAGATCATGCATATAACTTGAATTTCATAAAATCATACATAATAACATAATAAATTCATAATTTAAAACATAATTCATGCTGGGCTTTTCAAGAACATCGATGGAAAAATAAATATGTGATTGTCATGCCCCACCTTGGGAGGCATGATCGATACCTAGTGCCTCTACTAGGATCCGAACCGATCAAGCTAAGCCGTGCACTCTTGGTGCAGGATCACTTCTCAATTCAAGAGAACAACGGGCTATATCTTGGCTATAAATACAACCTCCGACCGACAAGGCCTCATAGCCACCTGTAAAAGAAAACCAGCTAGCCAGAAATGTAAACAATAGGGAATCCTATGGAGGCCGACAAGACCACCATGATGCCTAGAAGTTATGGTTGCAGCAAAACCAAGTGTTAAAAGATAAACTATATCTACAAGGCCGCTAATTTGCCAGCTACAAGGACCCATTAATTTGACTAAATTACGATAAACTAAACATATATGGGCCCCACACGGCCAATAACAGCCAACCACACAAGAAATAGAAATAATCTCGCAAGCCTCTAGAGTAAATATGATGGCTTCCGGACAGGCCCCTACCTACCCATCAACTCAGACAATCAAAGAAGTAAATCTTCTATCTACAAGTCTTGGTAAGAAAGAAAGGAGTTAACTGTTTCTGATGATGCTGGCTGAAAGCCACGAGGGACCTGCTCCTCGTCTATCCGTACCTGCGTGCAAGTAATGCAAGGCCTTAAAGGGCGCCAAGACAATATGTACCAAATATGTAAGGCGACAATTATAAATGACAGAAATAAAGAGATAGAACTGAGAATAACTGAAATGAAGGGGTATAGATCGAATAACTGAAATGAAGGGGTAGAGATCATACCTGAGCAATAGAACTTACTATTTAATTTATTAATAACTAAAGCAAACAAAAACTTTACCTAGCCCCCTATAGCCGGAAGGTGCAAACCGCATGAATAAATTCCACCCGGGGCCCATAAGCCCAGGTGACTACACTTCAGTCTATATACCCCTATCAAGGTCTCACTGAGTCAACTAATAGCTATTGCTGTCCTTCACGGGGCTCCCGGGTCTGCACCGAGCCCGCTGACCCCGACTATAGCCGGTGGTTCGAGTCTAGTGACTCTGATACCGCACCACGCACCAGCTCGACAGGGTGTATAGAGCCAACCACTACATATGAGGACCTGGGACCAGAACAAGAATTAAATAGAACAACCATAGCCATCTTCGTCCCTGGCGGATGGCATACCACTCCGTAGAGTGACGTCATCTCGCCTCTGGCGGGCGTCGACACAGCTAATAACCCCGGGGTCAGTCATGAAGGCTATACAGACATAATCCATCCCAAACTAACACAGAATATGGATTTCAGCTAATAACAACAACTAATCATAATAGACATGCTTTTGGTATTCTTACTGGGATTCAAATTGAGCTGTCATGCTAAAGAAACTAACTTGCCAAAGGAAACTTCCTTAACATACCTCGTTCGCCGATTACTGATTAACTGGCGAGTTTTAGCTTGTATTCAACTGCAATCATATTACTTGAAGAATGGGCTAATTTAAGTACTAAATTTGAAGAAAATAATAACTTTATATATAAATATTAACTATATTTCAACTTGATGGAACACGGTCGAAAACTCATAATTTCTTGAAAGTCCAGAAGGAAGAAATGCTTACTTTAAGCCTGTGATCGTATTGACACTAGTTTGGAGCAATTTCAACAAATTTAGCTCAGTGGGGTTACGATTTGTCAGGTGAATTTTGTGAAAATAACTCCATAGCAATGCTCCCTGCAGCCTTAAACTTCAATACCCAAAGTTAATTTGAATTCGGGCAATGTTTTGCAGCCTATACGGAGGAGTTTAACTTGTTTTCTTCGTGGTTTCTCACTTCTGCCCGAGTATCCTTTTGAAAATAACTTAAAAATCAAAGAGAGGGGCTTATATATACTTGAGGCGATGGACAGGGGTCCGTGGCACGAACCCTGTCGCGCCAATCTAGGGCTGTGTCACAGAGCCCATCGCGGAGGGAATGGTCCGTGCCATGCTGCCCCTTTGGGCAGTTGGCCCGGCCTCCTCCCATGCGGTCCCGACTCCATGCTCGTTCGACCTTTCCCCAGGCCCCTTTCTCGTACGTATTGCACTCTAAAACTCTTAACCAACGTACAAATAAGCCATCTAAACATTAAAAACTTACGGGGTGTAACATCCTTCCCCCTTACAAAAACTCGTCCTCGAATGTTTTACTTTAGCTTATAGATACCTTAACTCTTATAACTACTTATTCTGGAAAAATTTCAGCAGAGTCTTCTCTGTAATAAGGACTATCCAAAAATCCTGAAACGCAGAAAAGTCCAGTACATGCACTTGATATAATAGTATAACAACTATTTCACAATGCGGCTGGAGTCAACTGATAACATAAATCATAAAATAACGACTGAATCAATAACTTACCTTAACTGCATAGTATGGGCTAAGCCTGGAACAACTGAGGATATTTGGATTTCATATCGTCCTCAGCTTCCCAAGTCATTTCCTCTCTATTCTTGTTTCTCCACAGTACCTTAACAGAGGCAACATCTTTAGTCCTTAACCTGCGAACTTGTCGATCTAATATAGCTACTGGAACCCTTCATAGGCTAATTCCTCAGTGTCTTGGACATCCTTAACTGGCACAACTCGGGACAGATCCCCTATGCACTTTCATAGAATCGACACATGAAAGACCAGATGAACGGATTCTAATTCTAAAGGCAAGTCTAGCTCGTATGCCACCTGACCTATTCTCCAGAGTATTCGATACGACTCAATAAACCTCAGGCTGAGCTTACCCTTTTTGCCAAACCTCATTACGCCCTTCATTGGCGAGATCTTCAGAAACACCCAGTCGTTTACATTAAACTCCAAGTTCCTATGCTGTACATCAACGTAAGATTTCTGGTGGCTCTGAGCTGTCAGCAGGCGTTCTCTGATAAGTTTTACTTTCTCCTCTGACTTATGAATTATATCTGGCCCAATTAACTTTGATTCTCCAACCTCGAACCAACTAACTAGGGACCTGCATTTCCACCCATATAAGGCCTCATAAGGCGCCATTTGAATCGCTGAATGGTAACTGTTATTGTAAGCAAACTCAATAAGGGGTAAATGTTCCTCCAACTTTTCCTTCTACTTTTCTTCCTCAATCTACTAAGCATGTATCATAAGTCGGGAGATATCCATATCACTGATGAGCATAGCGGTTATGCACTCCTTGACTACCAAATTTGAGACACCTTAAATGAACTTGCTCATTTGGGCCCATGACTCAACAACCTCTTTGGAGCATACCTAGAGAGCAGAGTGAACTTCAGGGCATACTCCTGAACTGACATGGAATTTTGCTTCAGGTTGATGAACTCCTCTACCTTCGCTTCTCTCAACTCGTGGGGAAAGAACCTATCCAGAAAAACTGCCAAAACTTCATCCCAATCCACTGAGCCTGCACCAACACGCCTACCCTCCTTCTACTATTTGTACCAAGTTTAGGCCACTCCCTTCAACAGATATGGGGCCAAGTACGCACTCTCAACTGAGGTAATACATATGATTCAAGTGATCTTTTGAATTTCATCGATCAAGTCTTGTGAATCCTCATCCACCTTAGATACATGAACTCTAGAGGGTTCATCTGAGTGAAGTCACAGACTCTAGTGGCAATTGTATTTTTGTTTGGATTAGTTGGTACAATCACCTGCTAATTGACCTGATTTGTCATGGCCAGATCAAGCATTTGGAATGCAACCCTGAACTCGGCATGCATGACTTATTCATTCAAAGGGTCTGTTGAAGCTGGTGGATCTTGCTGGCTTCCATTTCTATTTCTCCTTCTGTTTTCTATTCTGGGAGGAATTATCTTTAAATATGTAGAGCACGAGTTAGAAGGGTGTTTAGAGTTTACACTCTATCCCACCATAAGAATCATGAAAGAAGGGAAATTTTCTAAGACATTTCATAGCCTCTTTATCATAAGCATGGCGTGCTTTACACCCATGAAAAAAACTCTACTTAACGCGGCTTTCAGACATCCTAGGACACCTCTAAACTTGATGCTTTGATATCAAGTTTGTCATGATCTAATTTTATACCCTGGACGTGACATGGTGCCTAGAGCCATAAGTGACCTCAAGCTAACCTATGACATGTTACTAACATAATTTAAATTAATGATAACTGAGGGGAAGCTAATTGAGTTTGTAAGAGCAATGCTTTATAAGTAATGAAATAGACTGAGTTTAAATAGATAGCTAAACACTAAGTCATAAAGCTGAAAACACTAATAATTTGTCTGAAAGTCTCTACTAACTGATGAGCTACTGGGACAAGTCCCCTGCTAATGCTACAAATCTGAAACTGAAAAGAACACAACTCCATCCCTCAAATGATGAGGACTCACCACTGATCGCTAATCAAGTTCTAGAATGTGTTTACCTGCGGAGCTGAGTCTGAGTACCTGAATCCATATCATGAGAAAATATAGCACATGAAGTATGCAGCTAGTACTTTAAATGTATTGAGTATATGAGATATGCAACTTAAGTATAAAACATGCTAATAATCTGGCAACCATAACTGAACTAAAGTACAATGACCCTATCTGAGATGCATAAATACTGTTGTGATATGGTAGTCTGAAAATATCTAATGAAAGTACAAGTATAACTGATATAAGGGTCATGTACATGCACTAAAATCTAAGTTTGTAACTGTGGTTGAAACTGTACTGAACTGAACTGCACTGTGGGAGAGTCTATTAATCGATATATAACCACGCGAGCTAAACGTGAAGTTCGATGTTTAAGCCCCATCGATAGGACCCAATATACCTTTTTAGGGTATAAAAGCATGGATGATATGATCACTAACTGATGCTCATTTGGGATAATAACCTACGGTAGCACGTAGTTTTGAGACTTGGGTGCGCTGAACCCCGACCTGCTCAGTGCTAAGTACTACTCCCAACAGAACATACATATTGATAGCTTGAAAACTAATGCCATAAGACTAAATCAGAGCTACTTTATAGATAATAGTGATAATATTGGTACTACTATGAAAACATTTATATTAAAGTCATGATAGGATCACATTCTCATAACAAGACACTTTTTTGAAGAAATGTTACTTATGCAGACTGACTTGAAATCATGTTCATGAAAGTACAAGATATAGTTGAATACAAAATCATGAATTTCAGTTAATAACAATCATGGGAATATTGAAACATTGAGATAGTCAGAGAATTCATAAATTTATTAAACATCCATAAGTCGTGATTTTCTACAAAGTTGTGAATTCTAGGTTTTCTGAAAGCATTGGGGACACAAGAGTGAAAGGATGACCTCTATTGAATTCTCACATATTTGGAGTAGGAGAATTCCTTGCAAGAGCTTGAATCTTGGAGCATTTGGAGAAGAACCTAACCTTAGCCTTGAGAGAATTTGAGGCTTTATCGTACTGTTTCTGAGAGTTTAGGAGAGAATGAGAGGTTAAACATGACTATTTTCCTTTAACCCCTTCTAAAAGAACCTAAACGACGTAGTTTAGGAGTTAAAAGAGTGGGAAAAGACTACAGCCTTAGGAAAAATAGGCTTAAAACTATCATCCAGTGATCATGAGTCGTTAGGTTTGACCACGAATCGTGGTGACCTCTCATGGTCACTGAAATCTTTTGTTCAATCTCTGATTTCTTCCTCACAGATAGACAGGACGATCCATCGTCTGACACCATGAGTCGTCCCATGACTCGTGGTAACTAGGGCAATTTTGAACAATTTCTTATTATAACGACTCAGACATCGTTATAGGGTGGTAAGCGCATAGAATACAGAAATCTGGCTAAGGATGTAATATGGAGGTTGTGAAAATAAACTAAGTATAGAACTATGCTTTTTGGTGTAGCTACTAGTTCGGGGAACCGCTGCAGCTGTGGAATTCCCGCTGCAGTGAGACCGTGGTAGCGGTCGGGGTCCTGCCGTGGTGGAAATTAATGAGTAACCGTTTGGATCACCGCAACGGCCTTGTGACTGCCGTAGTGGAAAGGTGACTACTTCAGTGGATGACGGAAATCATAAAGTGGGTTTAAGTGAGAATTATGGGGTTTTCACCCTATTATTTTCTAAAATGTGATCAGGAGGTCTAAAGGATGGAAAAACCTTTCAGAGTAATAATCCCTTCACCCAAGATAAGATTTTTGATTCTTTATCTCTAAAGTAAGTGACTTTTATCCTAGAAACCTTGTAGGCATTTAATGGTGGAAGTTTTGTAGAAGAAAAACCCTAGGCTATTAAACTAGGGCTGGAATAGTGGGGTGATTTGGGTGATGTTGAATTGTGTTGATCATTCCCTTAGAATTGCATGTTGGGAATGAGGGTTACGCGGGAATTATAGGCCTAGAACCTAGAAGAATTGGGGTTTTACTCTCGAAAGTACCCCGAATGGGAGGGTTTGATCTGTCAGGCTCTAAATTGAAGGGTAATTAACTTATTACTCTTGTGTTGTAGATTTCACGCATTCCAAAGCATTGAGGAAAGAAAAGGCTCTCGCGGAATAATTAAATTGTTATCTCCAGATTGAGGTAGGTTACGATTTATAGGGATACACCTATATAATGGCATGTATAGTATGCAATGTTTATATATGATTAGTCTTTGGACGTTTATGTGATATGCGAGTCTATTGTTGTTAATCTATCTTAAGAATGTGACTAAGATGTGATATTGAATTGTGATGACTTGTTAAGGAATGGTGTATATATGTTAATATAACTACCTGTGATGAATGGTTAGTAAAGTGATCATACTCCGTTAACGAGAGGATGGTTAATTGATGATGCATTATTTGAGAAGTAGATTGTAACTTTCTGTATGATGCAATGATGCACTTGGCATGTTTTATGAGGATGATGAATGAAAAGATTTTAACATCTTAATGTTGAGTGGCTCGTGTCTGAGGGGAGTATCCGGGCGAGCAGATAAAAACATTTGAGTGGATCATTTCTGAGGGGAGCATCCGAACGAGTATATGAGTGGGAGCGGGTGCCACGCTGACACAGTACATAGATTTCTAGAGTTCCCTGTAGGTCATGACTGGTTGGGAATTAATAAGACCCACTAGCATGTGTGTACACGATTCGTGTGGTTGAGTGTTAAGGGGAGATGGGGGAGGTGTGTGCCCGTCATGTTACTCTTGATTTTGTTATTCACTTATTGTTTGTGATTTTATTTATGTTCATAAGGTGGATGTGAAACATATTATGAGAATGTGCTAACTTATTATGGATATGATGCAAATAGATAACAATGAACATGGTGTTAATGCTAAGTGCGACTTTGTCACTATGTATGGTTATTGAGTAGTTGTCGCTGAGGATTTGTAACTCTTAATAGCTATTGTGATTGTTGTTCATTATGGTCATTGATGGATTCTCATAGTATGTAAAATGTAATTGTTGATTTTATTGAACCGTGTGATGGATGAACTAGAAGGGAGCAGCATGTCAAGCTACTGCCTAAACAATGTCATTGCAGCGGAACCATTTCCACTGGTGAGACAACTGCGGCAGACAAGTGACCACTGTAGCGAGAGGCCTAATCCAGTGAGCAGGTCGGCTGATTCCTAAGTAAAACTAGTGTTCATAAAATGGTTTGTAATTCTGCTTAAAGTTGAGGACCTTTTTTATATCTCTATAGTTGTACTTATATGTTATTATGTAAGTTCGGCCGATGATACCTACTAGTACTGTGTCATGTACTGAACCTACCCCTACATTCTTTCTGAATGCAGAGTTCGAGCTTGACAGTTCTTCGCACCCTCATCTGTGAACCAACAGCTTTTATGGATCAAGAAGGTGAGCAGATGAGGATGCAGATCAATCCTTCCTTACAGATGTCCTTCTTTCGGACATTCAAACATTTTATTTTGTTTTTAGTTTTAGTTCCTTAGCTTGTAAAAATATACATCTGGTGCAATGACAATAAAGTTCTAGGAAATTGCTTATTTGGTTTTAGTACGTGCAGTGTAATGATCTAAAATTATTTTTTTTCATAATAGTTGATTTCTTTTCCATGAATGTTTTGATTATGAGGGTAGTATCAGAATTCGTTAGTTTGCCCATCAGAGGATTAGTGTGGGTTCCAATCACGACCATTTTGGTTGTGACAAAGTTGATATCAGAGCTCTAGGTTTGTTGATCTCATTGCACTAAGACGGTTCTACTAGAGTCTCGTGAATCGGTGCGGAGATGTTTGTAACATTTTTTAAAAAGGCTGTAGGACTTTGGGAAAACTCCCTCCTTCTTTCCTTTCATACGATTACTTGATTCCAATTGGTATCTGGTAATTCAAATTGATATCTAACAACTTTTCTTCTTTCATTCTCAGATGGTGAGAACACGTGCAAGTGGTGACAAAGACACAACACCTAAACCAGCAGTGGCGGCTTCAGTTCGCGATAGAGGAAGGAAAGAGGTCATGGTCGTAGACCCGCTACGGCTAGAGGAGGGGCCGTGCTTCGGCTCCGATATGGGAGAGTTCTGTATCTCCTGTGCCGCCAGCAGCGCTAGAGCGGGTGGAAGTTGAGGTAGAGGTCCAGACGCAGGGAGAAGCTCCTGCCGCGCCAACGTCCTTCGAGGTCCTAGATCAGGTCCTCAACCTTCTAAGTGGCCTTATGGGTGATGGGACAACGCCAGCAACTCCAACGGGGTAGCAGTCAGGAATTCAGCATGCAGCTGTTGTGGCCCCGTGGATTGATGATATATCAAAGGCTGTGATGTTTCCGAGGCCGGTGACAGGACCGGTGATGATAGGGGAAGAGCATGACTTATTTTGAAAGGTCACCAAGATAAAGACTCCCACTTTCTATGGTACAGAGGCAGAGGACGCCTATGAGTTCATCATAGATTGTCATGAATGGCTTCATAAGATAGGAGCAATAGAGAAGTATGGTGTTGAGTTCGTCACCTTCCAACTGATGGGTGATGCAAAGCTTTAGTGGAGGGCTTTCGTGGAGTGCAGACCGTCAGGGTCCCCACCGTTGACATAGACCCAATTCTACTCTACATTCTTGGAGAAATATGTTTCCCGCACTCTGAGAGATAGGAGATGGGATGAGTTCACTATCATTAAGCAGGGGAGCTCATCAGTTGTTGCATATGAGGCTTGGTTTAACTCTTTGAATAGATATGCTCTACCTTTGTTGCCCACCGAGGAGGAGAGGATTAGGCGGTTTGTTAAAGGCATGAATGTGGGTCTCCACATACCATCTCTATAGATGGTCTCTTCGGGTTATAAAACTTTTCAGGAGGTGTTAGAGTACGTGAAGTCGGTTGAAGGGGTGAGGCATGAGGGGTGTACTATAAATTCCGAAAAAAGGCTCGAAGGGTTGGCTCTTTCAGTGGTTCTTATGTGAAGACTCCAGCACCACAGGGTTTCTACGGGCTCCCTATTTATTCTGCCACGCAGGTGTCAACTGAAGGTTCACCAGGGGCAGCTCCGCAACCGTTAGGTGTAGTTGGGGGGCTCAGATGGTTTGTTCTAATTTTGAGGCTCGTCATATTTCTTCTATTCCCACTCAGAGACCGGTTATTGAGAAGGTTTGCCATGAATGTCGTGAGTATAGCCACATCCACAGATGGTGCCCCAGGTTCGGACAGGGCGGACAAATTATTCCTCGCCCAGCTCCTCGAGCTCCGGCCTCAGCTGGGAGGGGAGGTAGTGCATTTAGTCTAGATCGTCCACAGCTGGGATGAGGTGGTCAACCAGCTGCTAGAGGTGTTCTTCAACAGGGCTAGGGACGTGCTCAGGTAGGTAGGAGTGGCACCCAGGCAGGTAGAAGGGTGGCACAGCCTAACCCCGACAGTTCTCAAGCTGGTAACCAGGCTCATTTCTATGCTTTTTATGGTAGACTGAAGGAAAAGGCTTCAGACAACGTTATCACAGGTATGATCTTCATGGCCGATAGAATGGCTATTGCATTGTTTGACTCGGGCTCCATATTTTCTTATATGTCTACTTATTTTGCTTTGGGTCGTGACCTTGTGTGTGATGTGCTTAATACTCCTATTTGTGTATCTACCCCTGTTGGGGAGTCTATGTTAGTGAATAGGGTTGTTCATGACTACATTGTTGAATTCATGGGATTTGACACTCTGGCGGACCTAGTGATCTTAGACATGATTTATTTTGATATAATGCTGGGAATGAGTTGGTTGTCCCCTTACCATGTCATTCTGGATTGCTATGCTAAGACTGTCACTATATCGGGTCCAGGGTCATCTAGGTTGGAGTTGAAAGGGAATTGTAGCCCTACTCCTAAGAATCTTATTTCTTATATTCATGCCTGTAAGATGATAGAGCAGGGTTGTACAATACTTGGATCATGTTTAGGACACTAGTTCAAAGGATCCTTCCATAGAGTCGGTTTCGATTGTTTTTGAGTTCTTAGAGGTGTTCCCTGCAGATTTGCTCGGCATGCCGCCGGACCGTGATATAGATTTTCGTATAGACTTGGAACCAGGAACCCATCCCATTTCTATTCCTCCATATCAAATGGCACCTGCTGAGTTGAGAGAACTTAAGAAACAGTTGCAGGAGCTGCTTAGTAAAGGATTTATTAGACCAAGTGTGTCGTTGTGGGGTGCCCCAGTTCTGTTTGTAAAGAAGAAGGATGGTAGTATGTGGATGTGCATCGACTACCACTAGTTGAACAAAGTAACTATTCGGAATAAGTACCCTCTTCCTCGGATAGATGACTTGTTTGACCAGTTACAGGGAGCGGCTGTATTTTCAAAAATTGATTTGAGGTCAGATTATCACCAGTTGAAAATTGGGCCTGAAGATATCCCCAGGAGCATGAAAATCATTTAAAGATTGTGTTGGGATTGCTGAAGGAGAAGCAGTTGTATGCAAAGTTCACCAAGTGCAAGTTTTGGTTGGAATCAGTGTCCTTTCTGGGGCATATGATTTCCAAGGAGGGAATCCGAGTTGATCCACAGAAAGTGGAGGCAGTCAGGAACTGGGAAAGGCCAACTAATGTGACAAAAATCTGGAGTTTTGTGGGGCTGGCAAGTTACTACCGTCGGTTCGTGAATAGATTTGCCTCCATCACTTCGGCTTTGACCAGATTTACACAAAAGGATGTTCCCTTCCAGTGGTCAGAAGAATGTGAAGCGAGCTTTCAAAAACTGAAGACCCTGCTAACCACAACACCTATTCTAGTGTTACCTATGGAAGGTAAAGATTTTGTTGTGTATTGTGATGCCTCACGGCCTAGATTGAGTGTTGTGATGATGTAGGAAGGGCAGGTTATTGCATATGCCTCGAGACAATTGAAGGTGCATGAAAAGAACTACCCCGCGTATGATCGGGAGTTAGCAGTGATGGTGTTCGCACTAAAAATTTGGAGGCACTATCTATATGGAGCTCGATGTGAGGTATTCACAGATCATCACAGCTCACAGTAGTATTCTCCTAGAAGGATCTCAATTTGAGGCAGAGGAGATGGATGGAGTTTCTTAAGGATTACGACATCACCATCTTATATCACCCAGGAAAGGCTAATGTGGTGGCAGACGCGTTGAGCAGAAAGACGGTGAGCATGGGTAGCCTGGCTTGCTTGGAGGCTACTCAATGACCGATGGCCAGGGAAGTCCAGACTTTGGAAAACAACTTAGTAAGATTGTCGTTGAACGAAACCGGTGGAGTGTTAGCCAACCTGGAGGCTAAATCCCTGTTGTTGGAGGAAATCAATACCAGACAGTTGGAAGATGAAAAGCTAGGTAAAATTAGGGATAAAGTCCTACGGTAGAGTCCAAGTAGTGTTAGATGATAAAGGGGTTTTGAGAATAAAGGGTTTGGTGTGTGTTCCCTGAGTTGGTGAGATGATTAAAACTCTCTTGGCAGAAACTCACAACTCGAGGTACTCCATTCACCCTAGAGTCACAAAGATGTACCATGATCTAAAACAACATTATTGGTGGGGTAGGATGAAGTGAGACATTGTGGACTATGTTGCTCAGTGTTTAAATTGTCAACAGGTGAAGTACGAGCACCAAAAGCCTAGAGGAGTTCTTCAGTGAATTCTTATGCCTGAGTGGAAATGGGAGAGAATAGTTATGGACTTTGTGGTCGATCTTCCCAAGACCTTGGAAAGTTATACTCAATTTGGTTCATAGTGGACAGGTTGACCAAGTCTGCTCATTTCTTGTCGGTACAAGTGAATTACAATACGGAGAAACTAGCCAAGCTTTATGTGAAGGAGGTTATTGGGTTACATGGTGTGCCCGTTTCCATTATATCGGACAGGGGCACTCAGTTTACTTCCCATTTTTGGAGGACCTTGCAGGCCGAGTTGGGTACGAGGTTGGACTTGAGCACAGCCTTCCATCCTCAGACAGATGGGAAATTAGAGCGAACTATTCAAGTGTTGGAGGACATGCTCTGGGCGTACATGATAGACTTCGGGGTCATTGGGACAAGTTCTTACCCTTGGTAGAGTTTTCCTATAAAAATAGCTACCACTCGAGCATTGATATGGCACCTTTTGAAGCCTTGTATGGGAGGAAGTGCAGGTCTCCAATTGGGTGGTTTGATGCGTTTGAAGTGAGACCTTGGGAGATGGATTTGTTAAAGGAATCCTTGGAAAAGTTTCAAATAATCTAGGACAGTCTAATCACTACTCAAAGTAGGTAGAAGCAATATGCATACAAGAAGGTCAGGGACATAGAGTTCATGGAAGGGGAGCAGGTACTGCTCAAGGTGTCCCCCATGAATGGGGTAATGAGGTTCGTAAAGCGGGAAAAGCTCAGCCCGAGGTATATTGGGCCATTTTAAATACTTCAATGTGTGGGGGAAGTGGCTTATGAGTTGGCATTGCTGCTGGGATTATCTGGAGTGCATTCGACATTTCATGTGTCTATGCTGAAAAGGTACCATGGGGATGGAACATATATCATCAAGTGGGACTCTGTGTTGCTGGATGAGAATCTGTCATATGAGGAGGAACCTGTAGCGATATTGGCCAGGGAGATTCAAAAGCTGAGGTCCAAGGAGATTCCGATAGTAAAAGTCCAGTGAAAGAACCGTCAAATGGAAAAAGCCACTTGGGAGACTGAGGCTGATATGCGGGTAAGGTACAAGTACCCCCAGTTGTTCAAAGAATCTCGTACGTATTCTTCCTACTTTTGCATAGACCATTCGGGGATGAACGATATTTTAATTGGTATCTAATGTAACAATCTGGATGTCGTTACGGGGTGGTTAAGGGCATAGAACACAAAAATCTGACTAAGGATGAGATACAAAGGTTATGAAAATAAACTAAGTATAGAACTGTGCTTTTTGGGGTAGCTACTGGTCCGGGGGACCATTGAGCGGTGAAATTCCCGTTGCAGCAAGACCATGGTAGCGGTCGGAGTCCCACCATGGTGGAAATTGAGGAGTAATCATCTGGACTACCGCAATGACCCTATGATCGTTGTAGCAGAAAGGTAACTGCTATAGCAGACGATGGAAATTAGAAAGTGGGTTTAAGTGGGAATTATGGGGTTTTCACCCTATTATTTCCCAAAATGCGATCAAGAGGTCTAGAAGACGAAAAAACCTTCCAGAGAAATCCCTTCACCCAAGGTAAGATTTTAGATTCTCTATCTCTAAAGTAAGTGATTTTGATCCTAGAATCCTTGTAGGCCTTTAATGGTGGAAGTTTTGTAGAGGAAGAACCCTGGGTTGTTAAACTAGGGCTGGAATGGTGGGGTGATTTGGGTGATGTTGAATTGTGTTGATCATTCACTTAGAATTGCATGTCGAGAACAAGTGTTACACAGGAATTATAGGCCTAGAACCTAGAAGAATTGGGGTTTTACTCTCGAAATCACCCTAAATGGGAGGGTTTGATCTGTCAGGCTCTAAATTGAAGGGTAATTAATGAATTACTCTTGTGTTGTAGATTTCACGCATTCCGAAGCATTGAGGAAAGGAAAGGCTCCCGCGGAGTAATTGAATTATTATCTTCAGATCGAGGTAGATTACGGTTTATAGGGATAGACACATATAATGACATGTATAGTGTTCAATGTTGATATATGATTGGTCTTCGACGTTTATGTGATATGTGAGTCTATTGTTGTTAATCTATCTTAAGAATGTGACGAAGATGTGATATTTAATTATGAAAACTTGTTAAATAATGGTGTATATATGTTAATGTAACTACCTGTGATGAATGGTTAGTAAANGTGATGAATGGTTAGTAAAGTGATCATACTCTATTAAGGAGAGGATGGTTAATTGATGATGCATTATTTGATGCAATGATGCACTTGGCATGTTTTATGAGGATGATAAATGAAAAGATTTTAACATCTTAATGTTGAGTGGCTCGTGCCTGATGGAAGTATCCGGGCGAGCAAATAAAAATATTTGAGTGGCTCGTGTCAGAGGGGAGCATCTGGAGGAGCATATGAGTGGGAGTGGTGCCACGCCGGCACAGTACATAGATTTTTAGAGTCCCCTGCAGGTCATGATTGGTTGGGTAAAAATAATCCCACTAGCATGTGTGTACATGATTCGTGTGGTTGAGTGTTAAAGGGAGATGGCGGAGACGTATGCCCATCATGTTACCCTTGGTTATGTTATTTTCTTAGTGTTTGTGATTTCATTTATGTTCATGAGATGGATGTGAAATGTTTACGAGAATGTGCTAACTTATTGTGGATATGATGCAAATTGATAACAATGAATGTGGCTTGATGCTAAGTGCGACTTTTTCACAACTCGAGTCTATACCCTGGACGAGACACGGTATTTGGAGTCACAAGTAACCTCAAGTCAACCCATGGTCTATCATAACACTGGTAATATCAGTAAATTATAGTGGAAACATAAATAATAAAACCATTTAAAAATAAGAACTCAATCATAAAGATTTATACAACTGAAAGCAAAACTAAAAGTCTGAATCTGTGTCTGAAAGCCAACTACAACTGATGAACTGCTGGGACAAGCCCCCAGCTAACTCTAAAGTCTACTGAATGAATATAACTGTAGAAAATAAACATCATCCTAGAAAGATGAGGACTCACCACTACTAGCTGATATCACCTGTAGAAGATATGCTAATAGTGCTGAGACTGAGAACCTGCGGTTGTATCATAATACGATACAATATAGAAGGTATACTTCAGTACTTTGAATGTACTGAGTAAGTGAGAGAAAATATACCATAAGGAACAAATAACTGAACTAAAATGACATGCAGTGACCAAATAAAATGCTGAAATTGAATAAACTGAAATATCCTGAAATAGTCAAAATGACCAAGTCTGATGGTCATAGGCATGCCCTGAATCTTAGATACTGAATCTGAACTAACTGTACTAAACTGATTTGAACTGAGTAAATTGAAATTGTTCTGAACTAAGCTAATTTGAGACTGAGCTGACTAGTGGGAGAGTCTATAACCAACATATATCCACGTGAGCTAGACGTGAAGTCCGATGTATACACCCCATCGGTAGGACCCAATATACTTTGCCAGGGCATATGTCACGCCCCGCCTTGGGGGTATGACTGGCACCTGGTGCCCTATTAGGACCTGGACTGCTATACTACTGTGCCTAAGCACATCTGGTGCCTGGCTGGCTCTATCTCAGATTCATGGAATAAACGGGCTATATAACGGATGTAAATAGAGCCTCCGGCCGACTGGGCCTATAGCCACCTGTACTATAACTTCAGCTAACTAGAGACATAATCATAAAGGGGAACCTATGCAGGCCGACAAGGCCACCATGCTGTCTAGTTATCTCTATCTCAATATAATGAATACTGAATATCTATGTGACCGGCAAGGTCACCACTACTAACTGAATACGGCCCCACACGGCCAACACAATCAACAACACTAAAAAGCTAAGCATACACACGGCCCCACACGACCGGCACAACTAACCACAGAGAGATATATATACACAATCTGCAAACCTCTAAGAATACTGATAAGATGGTCGGGACAGGGCCCCGACCTACCCGTACTATACAATAAAAGAAAATGAACTACACCTCTGAATATCAAGCTCTGGA
>JACEIK010002167.1:117319-147678 GCA_018107945.1 Datura stramonium | reverse complement strand
ATATGAATAAATCACATATATTCATATTCATTTTATAAATAAATATTTTTGATTACATGTTATTGCACCTTTTAAATACATATAATTTTATGAAGATTAACTGGTCTAAAAGATTACCAATAATAGTAACTAGCTATTCACATTGAGCATGGTCCTTTTTCAAAAAATTAAAATAATAATTTTTTTATAAAAATATAAATCTATGAATCAAGCTTTAAAATTCTATGATCAAATGTTATAAACACACAAAATATCTCTTACTCAAGAAATTAAATTTAGGAGAAATTTAAAGGTTAATAGGGAAATAGGGTGACATAAAGTGGACTACGTACACAATAAAGAGCATAGGGTACTAGGTTTCAGATATGTACATATTACGTAACATATTATTGGCTTTATTATATTCCAATGTACGTCACAATTTTATGATGGTGATGGATATTTTGTGATTCAACTTCAAAATACCCCTGATAAAACAAAGTTATGATGTCTAGTCCCCATATGATAAACAGGAAACCAGTAATTGTGAAAGCATGGAGTACTACTTTTAATTTGAGTAAGGAAATCCTAAAAACAATACCTCTTTGGGTGCTATTTCCTAGTTTACCATCGGACTGTTGGAGTCTTAAGAAGAATAACCAGTAGCCTTGGAACTCCTATTTGCTTGGATGAATGTACTTCCAAGATGCAAAGAATTTCTTATGTTTGTGTGCTAATTGAAATTGATATATTATGACGGATTACCTCCTCCCCCACCCCCAACCTAACCCCCAACCCTAACCCCCCAAAACTGTGAGAGTTATACACCACTATGGTAGACTTTATGATCAACCTATTAGCTATGAATGGTGGCCTCAATATTGCTCCACCTGCTGCCAAGTTGGTCATGTATGTCAAGCGTAGGAACTTAAGCAAAATAGATCTAAGATTAAAAATGCACAAATAAATAGCAGGAACCCTTAACAGGTCTGACAGAGCAAGAAAGGACAACAACCCCTGGAAAAAATTCCCAGTCCAAAGGTCAAGTTTTTCAAGCTGCTCATGAAGAAGAAACAGGACAAGGTAGTGCGAGGAGGGAAGGCCCCTGACCCTCCTGTATCTAATCAATGAGTATTATGACATGAAACGTATGTACGAGGCTTTAATAAGCTTTTCAAGCATAAGGAGCTCTACAGAATTATGAAGAAAGACGATATTGTAGTTACAACAATTATAGAACATAGAGTAACAAAGCACAAGGCACCAGACTTCATGAAGAAGGTATTACCCAACTGGAGATGGCATAATAACTATGATCATAACAGTAGAGGCAGAATTTGGATTGCTTGGGATCATTACAAAGTGGATTTAAATGTGGTCAGCACTAATACACAATTTATACACTGCATAATAATGACTTCTAGCCTTGACTTTAATATAGCATTTATAGCAGCTTATGGGTTGCGTACCATAGAAGATAGGAAGGATATGTGGAAAGCTATAGAAAGGATGGACTCTACTATCCAAAGTCCATGGCTCATAATGGGTGATTTTAATGCTGTTCTCAATCTAGAAGATAGAGAGTAAGGAAGTCCAGTACAAATTGTTGAAGTGACGGACTTTGAATATATGTTGAATAAAACGAGGTTCACCATCATGAAGACAGTTGGAAGATTCTTTACCTAAACCAATTCTCATGTCCATAGTAGAATTGACTGGGCACTTGTTAATTCCACTTGGATAAAGCTTTGTCCACATCTGACAGTTGAAGCTAAGGATCCCCATTTCCATGATCATGTTATTTTATGTGTGGCTATATGATCCCCAAGGTCTTTAAAATTCCTGAACTACTTGTGCAAACATAATGAATATTTATCAATAGTACAAAGGGCTTGGGGTGAACCTGTACATGGTTATGGCATGGATAAGATATGGAATAACTTGAAAACCATGAAAACTGCGATGAAGAAGCTCAATGAAAAAGAGTTTTTCAAAGGGGGACTTAAAATTCAAAATATCAGACACCAATTATAGGAGATTTAGGAACAATTGAGAATATGCTATCGGGACACAGTGCTATTTACTAAAGAGAGAGAGAGCTGAAGAAGGATCTCGAGAAGTGGATAGTGGTTGAAAAGAGCATCCTCAGATAGAAGTCAAAGATACAATGGTTGAAACTAACTAAGGAAACAAACTCTGCAAATGCTCATGCAAGTATCAAAAGCATAATAGCCCAGAACAATATTACTAGGCCGGTATCCAGCACAGGGGAAGTGCTCACATCTGGGGAACTTATGGATAATGAAGCAGTAAACTTTTATAAGACTCTACTTGACACATGTGCTATGCAACTACCAGCTGCTGATACAAGTGGGAAGGCTCTTTTGATGGATTCAATGCATGTTTCTTAAAACAAACATGGTCCATCATTGGAGATGAAATTACAGATGTAGTAGTTCAATTTTTCCAAAGTTCTAGGATGTTTAAGGCCATTAATTGCACCACTATTACTTTAATTCATAAGGTACAAAATCCTTCCTCAATAAAATAATTTAGATCAATATCATGTTGTACTATCCTTTACAAGCTAATTTCTAAAGTGCTCACTAAAGGAATGCAGGGTGTAATGAACTATCTAGCAGATTGTAGTCAGGCAGGGCTTGTTCCAGGTAGGATTATCACAGATAACATTATTCTTAGACATGAACTAGTTAAAGGGTATGAGAGAAAAGGAATTTCCACGATATGTATGCTCAAGATAGACATCCAAATGCCTATGACAGTTGAATGGCCTTTCTTCAACATAGACAACAAGGTTTGAATTTTTCTAGTGTATTCATTGCCTGGATAATGACCTGTGTCTAAACAATATCTTACTCTATCACTGTCAATGGAAGTCCACCCAAGCATTTCGATACTAAGAAAGGGTTGAGATAGAGTGATCCCTTATCTCCATTTCTGTCTGTATTGACTACGGAATACTTGAGCAAATTATTGAACCAACTAGTGAAGATGCCCAATTTCAACTTTCATCCTAAATGTGCTAGATTGAATATAGTGCAGCTTTCCTTTGTAAATAATTTATTATTATTATTTTATAGAGGATATTTCCTCTCAATTCAACGTCTCTATAGTAAATATCAAAGTTTCTCAAAAGCTTCTGGTCTTATTGATAACAATGCTAAGAGTTCAGTTTATTGTAATGATGTCTCTAAGGATGTCCAAGATGAAATGCTATATGTTTTGGGGTTCAACAAAGGAGAGATGCCTTTAAAATACTTAGGGGTTCTCTTGAGTGCAAAAAGAATCTCCATTGTCCAATGTAAACCCCTATACACAAAATACTATATAGGATCAAGTCTTGGACCAAATTTTTTTATCTAATGCTAGGAGAGCCCAATTGATTAAATTAGTCCTGTTTTACCCAAGTGGAAGGACCGTGATTGACACCCACACAAATCTTCCATGGTGGACGAGCCAACATGTCCCAAATAACTATTCATTTGCATTAGCCATATGAAGAAATAAGCATTCTAAAGACAATAGTGGAAACCTTGAATAATTAAAAGAAAATAATCGTAAAATCTATCTATTACATCCCCAGAAACTAAAAGTCATTGTATTTGAGGACATCTACCTAACATAGTCTAAGAGGAACAAATTAAGAAAATAAACAAGTCCATGCCTGAACAAAAGACATCTTCTTTGGTGGAATCACGACAGCACGACAGGATCCTCTCACCTTCTAGTATCTTGCTACTGCTTTACAGATGCGGTCGTGAAGAGCTTTACGGGTCACAAACTGTACCCAAAAAAGTAGTGCAGGAGTAGCACCAGTATGATATAATATACTGGTAGGCATCATTGGCCTACTTTAGATAATAATGAATATATAGTAAAATAGAAACATATATTCACAAAAGTAATTACTCATTTCACAATCTTATTTCTAACATTGTTTAGTGTAAGGTATAAGCTAGCCTGCTCACTAGATTAGCGGGTATGTGGCTGTGACGGTGGTCTCACCGCAACGGCAAGAGTACCGCTACAACGGTACTGCTTAGGCAATAGCTCCACCAAGCTTTCAACCTTGGTTCCACACTTGGCAGTTTTTCCTATTTAGTTCATCAACTCAGAAATAATACATACATGTCAATCTCAATGAATAATTCATCATTCTATCACATGAAATATACACATGAATCCTCAACAATCAATTCATCGACTTATTCATCAAATATGGACACATGAATCCTCAACAATCAATTCATCAGCTTATTCATCAAATATGGACACATGAATTCTCAATAATCAATTAAACACATTGTTCCACAGAATATAAACAAATGGATCCTCTTCGATCGGTTCACCTTTGCTGACTTCACTTTGGTAATGTATCAAGCACATACCTCCATCACATCACCACATACTCGCTCATACATATTACTGTACACACATGCCAGAGGGTCTTATTTTTTTCCTTCCAGTCATGAACTACAGGGGACTCTAGAAATTCATATACTGTACTGGTGTGGTACCTACTCCTACTTATCTTCTCATTCAGATACTTCCTTCAGGCATGAGGCACTCAATCATACTGGCTCTCCCGGATGCTCCCTCGGACACGAGCCACTCATCTCAGGATAAAGCATGTTACCCACTTTCATTCTCATATTATCTACATATCTCTCTCGGTCATTTGGTATGACTTTCCAAAGGCATTAAGTTCCTCTCCTCAGCTTGGTTATATTTACAAATGTTCAATCATTTATGTGAAAATTTGAAAGAACACATATACATCTCAAGGTATCCAAATTTCACAACAATCTTCATCAACAACTATCATCTAAAGTTTATTTTACAATCATATCTAACACATCATGACATCGACAACAATTTGTGTCCGAAGACCAACTAAGCACGCTATCACTTCACACATATACACATCATTAAGTAAAATCTAACTCTTTATAAATCATAACCTACCTCGATTGTAGGGTAAGAGAAATCAACTACTCTACCGGAGCCTTGCCTTTTCTCAAAACCTCGGAAGGCTCGAAATCTACAACAACATTACTCTTCAAATAAGGGTCTTGAGAATTTAAACCCCACCCCAAATCACTTATCAGAATGACCTCAATTATTACCCAGTAACTAATTTTTCACATTCCATCCCACATCGATTATTCCTACATAAATCATGGAGTTTCCACTCCTTAAATCCTTCCTAAACAGTTTCTAGAGCTAATGGTCTCAAGATTATCAAATTGCGGGTCTCAAATTACCCCACAATTGTATACGTGCATTCACAGTCCCCTAGGAAGTGATCATTACTCACTTCTAGGCCTAGGAACCAATACCCATTCCTTCTTCCTTAATTATCCTTAGTTTTCACAATTCTATGATTCTTAGGTAAGAATTCACCATCAAAGGCCACCCTTTGATTCTAGGGTGTGAAGAAATGAATAGGGGAAGGAATTTGTAACACCCCGAATAATTTGAATGATAAATATGTACTTTCAAGATAAGAATAAGAGTAATTAATAGACTAAGAAGGAAGTGTTATGAGTTATTTAAGTCACTCTATGATCGTATTTAAGGTTGGATGTCGATCAAGTTGTAGAACAAAATTCGACAAAAGTTATAGCAAATTTTGCTTCTTGAGATTCTCTAAAATTTTGGTCAAATATCTCGAGGCTTTTCTCCCAATTTGTAAGGAGTTAGGGGTCGTAAAAACTATCAAATTAAAGTTCTATGAGTCTAGTTTCTATCACATTAAATTGTTCGCCAATCCAACTTTGGATTAAAGAGATATTCACGTTTTTGCTAGACTGCACAAGTAGGCACGTCACAGGAGGGTTAAGGTGGTGGAGGACTATTTAAGTCCTTAGTCGGTGGCTTGGATTATTATCCAAATTTCTAGAAGGAATATCATCCAAAACTCTCTCCCAAGAATCCCTTACATGTTCTTGATGGTTTTGGGGCTAGAATCCATGGTTTAACATGGTTCTTGATGTCAGGAAGTCGGGAGCTTTGTGCAACTTGCATTTTGGTGCCTTTGTTGGGTGTTGTGGTGGTTGTTTCAGGCGTACTAGCTAGGTAAGAATTCTTTACCATTTATTTCTATCTTTTTTATTTTGGTTATTAACTTGGGAGTATCATTAGAGCTTCGGGTTGAATTTTCTATAATTATATCCATAGAAATCTCGTCATTCAAGCCATGGTTGTGTTGTATTCTCGTAGCTGCACTTTTGGTTGCTGTTCATGGTGAGTAATTGGTAAGCTTCCTTTTTTATTGATTCTTAGTATGTTTTGGTTGATTAACAGGTTATTGATGTTAGTGGGTTGTTATCTTAAATTTTCTACCGTTGATTTCATCGAAAGTTAGCCAAACAAGTGTCATCTTGTGTTAATTCTTTGTTGAGTTTGTTGGCTGTGTTCTTGGCAGAATCTTGGAATTCCTTTAAGCATTAGGTTCATGGTGTTTAAGGATCGAGTTCGGCTAGGCTTGAAGATAATGTATGTTAGGCTTGTCCCTCTGTTTGTCGGCATAATTTCCGTAGCAGTTGTCGTTGGAGTTGTTGCACGTGTTAGCTGTTTTGGGAAGCCTTGTGTTGTGTAGTTGTTGAATATTTGTACTAATGGTTATGTGGTATTAAGTGTGTATATGAGGTTATAGTTTGTTTTTTGGCTCGGGCTTGAGTGCGAAGAATCATAGTCATGGCAAATCATTCGGCTCGTGTCGAGATGCCGTGTGTGAGGCGTGTGGTTCTTATAGCAAGTTATAGGTTATTTTTGTGAATAAAATTAGGTGATGATATTTACAAATGAATGAACTTTTAGAGTGGTTAAGGTCATTTGTTGCGAAGATCTTTGTTATTTTTTTGTCGGCGACCATTTCGGTCATGTCAATGGCACATTGATGGCTAGGGGGACACTTGGGTTGGCTTGGACATGTATCTATTGTTAATGGTAAGTAGAGNCGTTTATGCAAAAGTCCTTGGTGGTCAGGTAAGTGGAGGGGATCTTGTTTGTACTTGCCGGGGCTTATGGGGGCCCAGGTAGGTTTTTTTGTGGTGTTTGGCTAGGGGGACACTTGGGTTGGCTTGGACATGTATCTATTGTTAATGGTAAGTAGAGTGGTTTGTGGGATATTTTTAAAGTTTGGAGATAGAATAGTTAGGATGGTGATCCTTACCTTGGTTAGTGGCTCGTCGATGGATGGATAGATGTGCGAGAATAGTACTATGTTATGATAGACGGTTAGTTGAGGTTTGAGAATCGATTATGGTATGTTTGAATATGTATTGTTATTGTTGTTGATTGTGAATGTTATGATTATGTGATTTTTTTTTTGTGTGTGTTGAGGCCCTTGGTATTTGTGGATACCCAACGCTGAAAGTAGGTCCGACCGCGGGGTTTAGTCCAAAGGGTAGAACAATTAGCCTATGGTGGAGTTAAGTTGTCTCCCATAGGACCGTTCTGGGACAAACAAGACCTACAGGGAGGTACATGCCTCTAGAGCTTCGTATATCTCTATTTTGAGTCTTCCTAGGATCGCGATTTGCTCTCTTGAATGGATGGAGCTTTGCTAACTGTGCGCAGCCAAGAGAGGGTCCGACAATGTTTGTTTGATGATGTTTATTGACTGGTGTTTACTTTTGAATTGCTTAGCATTATATTATGATTATTGCTTGTGTTATGTGTTATTTGATAGCAGTGGATGCTAGATGTTGGCTGGTGTTAGCTGAGGCCGTTGAGAGGTCTAGAAATGATGACAGGTGAGCTGGTCGGCTAGGTGCTGTACATTGTGGTTTACTTGTTGGGCTTTCTGAACTTATGGGAGCAAGGTAGGTTCTGTTTGTGTGCTTTCTTATACTTTCTAGGCTTATGAGGGCTAGGTTGGTTCTATGTGTTTATTTAAGTTGAGTTTCTCCTCCTGAGATATTCGGTATATCCATTGATATCTAATCTGAGTCTTGTAGTTATTTATTCCTTTCATACTCAGTACATTATTGTATTGATGCCCTGGTTGGGGCGCTGCACTCATTCTTGCAGGTGATGGTGGGCTAGTAGACCGAGTTCTTAGTTGTTGAGTGGAGTTCCAACTGAGTCGGTAAAACTCCAAGATCTTTCAGAGTTCTCTAGATGTTCATATTATTGGTAGTTTGGAGCTTTGTCCCAGACAGCTGACTGTTGTTATATTTATATAGGCTCGTAGACATCTGCTGTTGTTGTAGTATTGTTATAGGCCAGGTGGGCCATATTGTATAATTGTCTTCCATTTTATGGCCTTGGTGGCCTATTGTGTATGTTTTTGGTTGGTTTATGAGCCAACTACCATTTTAGTCTATCATTTACTCTGATTTTATAGTATTGTGATGCCAAACCTCGTCAGTTCTGGCTTGTTGTAGTTAGATTTGTGGCAGGGTGTGCTCGATCAGGTATGACACAGGGTGTCAGACATGCCTATTTGGGTTTTGGGTGTGATACACTTGGTATCAGAGCAGTTCGTATCCTAGGGAGTCTATGATTCGTGTCTAGTAGAGTCTTATTTATGTATGCATTGCGCAGTGTACTTATAAACGAGAGGCTACAGGACATTTAGGATTTTTACCTTTCTTTTTGGATTGAAATCATGTGTAATATCATATGTGGTAGGAGTCAGGTCTAGAACCACTTTTATTGACTTTTTCAAGGAATACTTGTAATATGATGGATGATAGCCGACAAGTGGCTAGAATGGCGGCAGGTAAGATTCATTTTTAGATTATGGTTATAGTCGTGTCGCGCCTTGGCATGGCGAAAAGTTTCATTGGTTGGATTTGACTTTGGTAGACGTGTCTTGTAATGCTATATCATGCTATGATAGTGTTTGGGTTGAAATCGTACATGTCGTCTAACATTCGATGACAAATGTTTCAAAAGGGGGAAAGATATACCACCCAGATAATTTGAACGATAAATCTGTAATATCGAAGTAGGACTAAGAGTACTTAATAGGATAAGCAGGAAGTATTATGAGTTATTTGAGTCACTATTGTATTTAAGGTTGGACATCGATCTAGTGTTAGAACGAAATTCGGCAAAAGTTATCGCAAATTTTCTTCTTGAGATTCTCTGAAATTTAGGTCAAATGTCTCGAGGCTTTTCTCCCAATCTATAAGGAGTTAGGGGTCCTACAACCTATCAAATTAAATTTCTATGAGTATAGTTTCTAGTGCATTAAATTGTTCGCCAATCTGACTTTGGAGTACAGAGATATTCGCATTTTTGCTAGACTGCACAAGTAGGCACGTCACAAGCGGGTTGAGGCGGTGGAGGACTATTTAAGTCCTTAGTCGGTGTCTTGGATTATTATCCAAAATTCCAGAAGGCATCTCATCCAAAACTCTCTCCAAAGATTCCCTTACATGTTCTTAACGGTTTTGGGGCTAGAATCCATGGTTCAACATGGTTCTTGATGTTGAGAAGTCAGGAGCTTTGTGCAGCTTGCATTTTGGTGTATTTCTTGGGTGTTGTGGTGGTTGTTTTGGGTGTACCAGCTAGGTAAGCATTCTTTCCCATTTATTTCTATCTTTTTTATTCTGGTTATTAACTTGGGAGTATCGTTAGAGCTTCAGACTGAGGTTTCTATAATTATATCCATAGAAATCTCATCGTCAAGCCATGGTTGTGTTGTCTTCTTGTTGGGATTTTGTAGCTTATTTTTGGTGGCTGTTCGTGGTGAGTAATTGGTAAGATTCCTTTCTTTGTTGATTCTTAGTATGTTTTGGTTGATTAACAGTTTTTTGATGTTAGTGGGTTGTTATCTTAAATTTTCTACCGCTGATTTCATCGAAAGTTAGCCGAACAAGTGTCGTCTTGTGTTGATTCTTTGTTGAGTTTGGTGGCTGTGTTCTTGGAATAATCTTGGAATGCCTTTAGGCATTAGGTTCATGGTGTTTAAGGATCAAGTTCTTCTAGGCTTGAAGATAAGGTATGTTAGGCTTGTCCCTCCCTTTGTCAACATAATTTCTGTAGCCGTTGTCATCAGTGTTGTTGCACGTGTTGTTTGTCTTGTGAAGCCTTGTGTTGTGTTGTTGTTGAATCTTTGTACTACTGGTTATGTGGTATTAAGTGTGTATATGAGGTGATAGTTTTGTTGAGGGCTCCGGCTTGAGTGCGGAGAATCATAATCATGGCAAATCATTAGGCTCGTACTGGTAGGTCGTGTGTGAAATGTGTGGTTTTTGTAGCAAGTTATGGGTTATTTGTGTGAATAAGATTAGGTGATGATATTTACAAATGAATGAACTTTTAGAGTGGTTAAGGTCATTTGTTGCGAATATCTTTGTTATTTTTGTGTCGGCGACCGTGTCGATGGTACATTAACGGCCCGGGTGACACTTGGGTTGGCTTTTCCATGTCTCTTATTGTTAATGGTGAGTAGAGTAGTTTATGGGATATTTGTAAAGTTTGGAGATAGACTGGTTGGATGGTGATCCTTAGTTCGGTTAGTGGCTCGTCGATGGATGGCTAGACGTGCAAGAATAGTACTATGTTGTGATAGTCGGTTAGTGGAGGTTTGAGAATCGGTTATGGGATGTTCAAACATGTATTGTTATTGTTTTTGATTGTGAATATTGTGATTATGTGATTTTCTTTGTGTGTGTTGAGGCCCTTGGGATTCGTGGGTGCCCAACGCTAAATGTAGGTCCGGCCGCCGGGTTTAGTCCAATGGGTAGAACAATTGGCCTATGTTGGAGTTGAGTTTTCCTCCCATAGGATCGTTCTGGGACATGCAAGACCTATAGGGAGGTACATGCCTCTAGAGCGCCGTATATCTCTATTCTGAGTCTTCCTAGGATCGCGATTCGCTCTCCTGATTGGATGGAGCTCTGCTAATTGTCCATAGCCGAGTCCGACAATGCTTGTTTGATGATATTGATTGACTAGTGTTTACATTTGATTTGCTTAGAATTATATTATGATTATTGCTTATGTTATGTGTTATCTGATAGCAGTGGATACTAGATGTTGACTGGTGTTACTTGAGGCCGTTGAGAGGTCTAGAAGTGATGACAGGGGAGTTGTGTCAGCTAGGTGCTGTGAGTTGTGGTTTACTTATTGGAGTTGTCGGGCTTATGAGAGCCAGGTACGTTCTGTTTGTGTGCTTTCTTGTACTTTCTAGTCATACGGGGTCTAGGTCGGTTCTATGTGTTTATTTAAGTTGAGTTTCTCCTCCTGAGATATTCGATATATCTATTGATATCTAATCCGAGTCTTGTAGTTATTTCTGCCTTTCATACTCAGTATATTATTGTACTGACACGCTTATTGGGGAGTTGCACTCATTCCTGCAGGTGATGGTGGGCTAGTAGACCGAGTTCTTAGTTGCTGAGTGGAGTTCCAGCTGAGTCAGTAAAACTTCAAGTCTTCTGGAGTTTTCCAGATGTTTGTACTATTGGTAGTTTGGAGCCCTGTCCTAGACAGTTGACTATTGTTATATTCATTGAGGTTCGTAGACATCTGTTGTGGTCGTAGTATTATTATAGTCTAGGTGGGCCATATTGTATAATTATCTTCCATTTTATGGCCTTGGCGACTTATTGTGTAGTTTTTTGGTTGGTCTGTGAGCCAACTTCTATTTTAGTATATAATTTAGTCCGATTTTATAGTATTGTGATGCCAAACATCATAGGTTCTAGCTTGTTATAGTTAGATTTGTGGAAGGGCATGCTCGATTATGTGCGACACAGGATGCCAGACATGCCTCTTCGGGTTTGGGGTGTGACAATTTGGTATCAGAGAAGTTCGTTTCCTAGGAAGTCTATGAGCCGTGTCTAGTAGAGTCTTGTTTATGTATGCATTTCACAGTGTACTTATAAACAAGAGGCTACAGGACATTTAGGATTGTTACCCTTCTTTCTGGATCGAAATCATGTGTGATATCAGATGTGGTAGGAGTCAGGTCTGGATTCACGTTTGTTAACTTTTGCAGGGAATACATGTAATATGATTGATGATAGCCGACCAGTGGCTAGACACAACGGCAGGTAAGATTCTTATTTTGATTATTGTTATAGTCGTGTCACGCCTTAGCATGATACAAAGTTTCGTTGGTTGGAGTTGTTTTTGGTAGATGTGTTTTGTAATTCTATATCATGCTATTATAGTCCCTCGTGAGGACTGGCAATAAGGTTTTTCCTATCCTATGCTTCTAACTTCTAAACTACGTCGTTTTGGGTATCAGATGGGATCATTTCAAGGGGATATCTAGCCTAATCCTTTATTCCATCCAAGAATACTCCCAAACTCTTCTTCCTCTTCTATCTCATGGCTCTAGAACATCTAGGGTTTTCTTCAAGGGCTTCAAGATCCAAGTTCTAGTGGGGGATATCTTCAAACCAGGTATGTGAGAATTTAACAAGGATCTCCTTCCATCCTTGTGTCCCAATTGTATGTTAAAACACTAATTTCCTTGATTTCTAAAAAAGTATGCCTTAGGGTTTTAATCTATGCATGAATCCTCACATGTCTCCTATGGGTTTCTAGAATCTCATGATAAGTAGCTATGCATGTTGATGAAATGACCCCTAAATTCATGATTTATGTATATGATATAGTAGCATGATCTTCTAGAATTTCACCATGAATTAGCACTATTTTCAAGATATGACCCTTATGAAATATTTACATGATTTTGTAATGAATTTGATATACATATCTAACGTATGTTGTGAACCTATGAGTTTTCATGAATCTAGAACACATGATTTATACTTAAATTTTGGGTCTGTGATATGAAATTCGATGATAAAGATGATCAACACTCTTCAGATTTTCGGGCCTCTTGTTAGTCGAAAGTAGCCCTGATTAGAACTCTAATGAATTCAGTATGTTATGATTAGCTGAGCACTTAGGTCTCTGGTTAGTTTAAGTAGCCTAGACTAGATGAATAATGTCAGATTGGTGTATTCCATGTTAGCATAATAGGGATCCTCAATAGTAGAGAGTGACTCCTTCTGCTCAGAGATCCTCAATAGTAGAGAGTGACCCCCTCAACTCAGATAGGGATCCTCAATTATAGAGAGTGACTCCCTCAGCTCAGTCAGGGATCCTCAATAGTAGAGAGTGACCCCCTCAGCTTAGATAGGGATCCTTAATAGTAAAGAGTGACCCCCTTAGTTCAGATAGGGATTCTCAATAGCAGAGAGTGACTCCTTCAGCTCAATTGGGGATCCTTAATAGTAGAGAGTGTCTCCTTTAACTCAGATAGGGATCCTCAATAGTAGAAAGTGACTCCCTCAGTTAAGATAGGGATCCTCAATAGTAGAGAGTGTCTCCCTCAGCTCAATCAGGGGTCCTCCATAGTAGAGAGTGTCTCCCTCAATTCAGATAGGGATCCACATTAGTAGAGAGTGACTCCCTTAACTCAGTCTGGAATCCTCCATAGTAGAGAGTATTCTCTCAGCTTACCCAGGGATTCTCAATAGTAGAGAAGGGTTCCCTTAGTTTATGATTTAGTTCTAGTTCAGCTCAGTCACAGTGGAGTTCAGTCTCAGTATGATGTATGATATCAGTTATAGTATCAGTACCTAGTGCATGTACATGACCCTTATGCATCCGCTTCACTCGTATATTATTAAATGTTTCATATGAGCGTATCTCATCAGTAACTATGCATTTAAGATAGGTCATTGTACTTCAGTTCAGTTATGCACTCAGTTATGTACTCAATCACTTTCCCTTAGTATATTTTGCATGTTTCAATTCTTTTATGTTTCCCATATATTCGGTACACTGCAAGTACTGATCACATACCTTATGTGCTATATCATTTTATGATATAGATCCAGGTTTCCAGATTCAGCCTCGCAGTTAGACACGGTCTATTCCCATCTCAGCTGACTGTGGTGAGTCCTTATCTACCGAGGACAAGAGTTATGATTTTCCTATTTCAGATTTATTTCAGTTTCAGACTGTAGGAGTTTGCTGGGGACTTGTCCCAACAGCTCATCAGTTTAGTAGAGGCTTTTAGACATATATAGACAAATTTAGCTTATGATTCAGAGTTTAAATAGACTATGTTCTTATGGTTTTGATTAGACTCTTTCAGTTAGCTTCCACTTAGTTATGTTTTTATTAGTTGTTATTTTGTTAGTCTCATGCTATGATTATGCCATGGGTTGGCTTGGAGCCTCTATGGGTTCTTTGTCCCATGTTACAGCTAGGGTGTAAATTCGGTTCATGACAAATTTGATATCAGAGCAAAGGTTTAGAGTGTCCTAGGGTATCTAAAAGCCGCGTTAAGTAAAGTCATTTTCATGGGTGTGAAGCACGCCACACTTATGGAGAAGAGGCTACGAGACATTTTTTTTAAAAAGATTTCCTTTTCTTCATGATTCTCATTGTGCATAGAGTTTGGGACTTTAATAGTTCCTATCCTAACTTGTGCTTTATGCGCTCGCAGATAATGCATCCCAGATGAGCAAACAGAAGGAGGAACAGTAATGGACACCAACAAGCTCTACCAGCCCCAGTGAACCCTATGAATGAACATGTTACTCATGCCGAGGTTAGGGCAGTTCCCTTCACATGTTGGTTTAGGCCATGACCACTCAAATGAATTAGTAGGAGGTGGCTCATGTTCCAAAATGGGCACGTAGCGGCAGCTAGAGTAAGAGACTTCCTCAAGATGAACCCACCTAAATTTTTTGTGGTCAAAGGTGAATGAAGACCCGCTTGAGTTCTTAGAGGAGATCTAGAAGATCATCTAGATTATAGGGGTGACGAGAAGAGAGAGTGCAGACTTAGCCTCCTACTAGCTAAAGGGGGTCACTCATATATGGTTCCATCGGTGGAAAGATAGTCGGGTAGTTGGAGTAGTCCCCGTAAGTTAGGATGAGTATATGACTGCCTTCTTAGATAGGTTTTTCCCTAGAGAGTTGATGGGCGGAAAGGCAACGGAGTTCATCAACTAGAGGAAAAATAGCATAACTGTCTAGGAGTATGAGTTGGAGTTTATCCGATTGTCCAAGTATGTACCCAAGATGGTAGCCGACCAGAGGGCTCCTGTGAGCAGGTTTGTGAATGGAGTGGTAGACTCCTTGGCCAAAGAGTACAGGACCCCCATGCTGCAAAAGGACATAGAATTCTCACATTTGGTGATATTGAATACTCCAGAAGTGCCTAGGACTAGACTCAGGATTTGAAAATGGAGTGTGACAGAAAAATTTTAAATTTTTCTCAGGAAGACTCCTTGTACGAGTCGTTGGTGGGTCTAACGACCCATTAGAAGTGCCCGTGGTAAGAAGCTGTAGAATCGGACTAGGGAGTAATGGGTCTCAGAATGACCCATTGGTTGTTGTAATGAGTCATTGGATGGGAGTTATTGTGAGGTGGTCTTGATCAGGGAGGAAGTACATGACTTGTTTGCTCGAGCCACGAGTTGTGGTATGGTCTCATTGGAAGATTTTCGGAAAAGGGACAGTTGTGATAACGGATGGTTGCCATGAGTCATTGGAACTGGGTACGACTCGTGGAATCTATTGTGGTAACAGGTCTAGGTCTAGTAAACGGGGTGAACCAACGAGGGGTGTAACAAAACGTGGTATCCAGTAATGGTCCATTGTGACGCCCGTTGCCGCTGGCAATGCAGTTTTTTCCAAAAATTTCATTAAGGGTATTTTCATTATTTCTAAGTCCTAGGGTCCTAAACTACATCGTTTTAAGCTCTGTATAGTGTGTTTTAAGGGGGTAAGTTCATTCTAAGTATCCCCGCTCCATGCATGCAACCTAGAGCCTTCTTTGAAGATCAAGTTTGAGAGATTTCATCAAATTCTCTTCAATTTCATTTGGGCTTTCAAGTAGGAGTGTGAATTCGATTTACCTAGATATGTGAGACTATGAATGGAAGTTCCTCTCACTCTCATGCCCTAAATTTCTCTCAATTCTATGAATTTCGATTTTAAATTCAAGTTTCATGATCTATTGGGTTTATCCCAATCTTTGTGAATTTCTCTATGATCTATCTATGGGTCGATTCCATTCATGTATCAAACCTTGTTTTATGATTTATGGGAAGATTTTATAACTATTTCAATTATAAATTTATAGATTTGAATTTCCATTTAATTATGCCCAAATAGGTATATTTCATGAAAAGTCAAGTTATGATTTCAATGTGATCTTGAATTCTTTAGCCCATTATGATTTATGATTTATGATATGAATTCTCTCAAAGGCTCATCATGAATTTATGAATAGCAAGTATATCAATGTTTTACAAGTATGTATGGATTTCATAATTTATGGATTTATAACTCTTGGCCAACTTATAGGCCCTTATTCATGGCCAATCATGTATGATCAAGTATGTTATGTTGGGCTATATACTCTATGAATGATTTATGATTAAGATATGAGCCATGTGCATATTTTTGAGAGTAGTTTCTAGCACCTAGTAGCCCGACGTTCAAAAGGCTACGCCAGTGTCTCAAACGTGCCACCTTAGGTTTATATATCCAAATATTAATGTTAATGGATCCCCTCTTCATGATATCACATACTACACATCCCTTGCCTGGCAAGCCTGAGATGGCTCTGCCCACTTGAGCGAGATAGTTGGGGCATCATGTAAGCTCTATCATGATGGTGTCGGTTATGACAAGTCTTCCCATTGTTCCTCATGATTTATGCATTGTTATGTATATGTTACTTTGACTCAAGTCATGTTTAATGAATCTTTTCTCCTATGATTATGATTATGACTAATTTATGAATGTTTTGAAAACCTTGAGCCCTTATGTTCACATTATGATATTTATGTTATGATCATATTGTCCTACTCTCATGAACTCTTATGTATTTTAACTGTCCATTTTTACTTACCTTGTATGCTCAGTACATTCCAAGTACTGACCACATACTCTATGCTGTATCATTTCACGATACAGGTCTGAGGGATTAGTCTTAGCAGCATCCTTAGCCCCTGCCTCCCTCGCTGACCTGTCCAGCTGGTGTTGGTGAGTCCTCATCCTTCAAGGACGCTTGATCATTTATAATTTATTATGTTCCTTTCAGTTTTAGACTTGGTCAAGCTAGTTGGGGTGTGGTCCCATCCACTCATTAGTTATGTTAGAGGCTTTTCAGCCGTTATGTAGAAGTTAGCTTGTCGTTGTTGTTTCAGTTTTAGCTTAATACATATATATATGCAGACTTCCACTATGTTAATTATGTTGAACATTCCGCTTTATGATGTTGAGTTTAGATGTTATGTTCATGCCATGGGTCAATTGGGAGCCTATCGGGGTTTCTTGTCTGGTGTCTCAATCTGGGTCTACGTTCGGATTGTGACAAACTTGGTATCAGAGCATTAGGTTTTGAAGTGTCCTAGGGTGTTTGAAAGCCGCTTTAAGTAGAGTCTTTTTCATAGATGTGAAGCGCACCACACTTATGAAAAAGAGTCTACGAGACATTTAGGAAATATTCCTTTCTTTCATGATCTATATAATGTGATGAAATGTCTCTCTATCCTTATAACTCGTGCTATACGCATTTGCAGAATCATGCCTCCTCACCGAGTTAATGAAGAAGGAAGAGAAATACAAATGGTCACGAGAGCGGCAATGGAGATGGGCACCAGCAGGCCCCACCAGTCCATGAGGAGCATGTACACGAGTAGGTTGCCCATGTTGAGTTTAGGGCAACCATATAGATGCTAGCTTAAGCCTTGACCGCCTAGGTCAATCAGTAGGCAGTAGCACATGTCCCTTAGAACGAGAATGCGGTGGCGGCAAGAGTCAGATATTTTCTGAGAATGAACCCTCCTAAGTTTCTTAGGTCAAAGGTGGATGAGGATCCATATGAGTTTATTAATGAGATTCTGAAGATCACCCAGATCATGCGGGTGACCAGAGAGGAATGCGCCAATCTAGCCTCGTATCGGTTGAAAGGGGTTGCGCACATTTGGTTTAAGCAATGGAAGGATAGCAGGGAAGTTGGAGTAGGCCCTATTGGTTGGGAGGAGTTTCATGTCGCATTTCTGGATCGATTCTTCCCTCGTGAGATGAGGGAGATTAAAGAAGCTGAGTTTGTGAACCTGAAGCAGGGTAACATGACAGTCCAGGGAGTTCACTCGTTTGTCCAAGTATGCACCAAAGCTAGTGGCTGATCAGAGAGCTCGAGTGCGCAGGTTCGTACAAGGAGTGGCGGACTACCTGGACAAGGATATTGATTTTCCCCGGATATTTTTGCATGCCCAGCAGATGGAAGCGGTGCATCTGAGAGAGAGAGAGAGAGAGAGAGAGAGGCCAAGAGGGTAGACATACAGTTATAGGTTCACTCAATAAAGATCGGGAGGTGGGCATCGCTAGCATTCTCATCATAGGTCATTAGTTCCAGTGCCATCATCGGCCAGTGACCCGTCTAGATTTCATGGTGATTAGAGAAGCAGGGCCTCAGATTCGAAGGACCAGAGGGGCATGCAGACGGAGCGCACCTTTCTGTCCTGCAGGAAGTGTGGCAAGAGTCATACAAGAGAGTCCTTGATGGGTTCAAATATCTGTTTTGGGTGTGGTAGATCCGGCCACATGCGCCGGGAGTGTCACTTGGATAGACAGGGTGATGATAGAGGCCATGCTCAAGCTACCAGATCAACAGCAGTAGCAACACCAGCACGCCCAGCCCAGTAGGGCACATCCACCAGTGCAAGTGGCGGCCAGCGCCAAAACAGGTTTTATGCCCTTGCATCCTGCTAGGAGCAGGACACTTCACCAGATGTGGTTACTAGTATGTTACGAGTATTCCACCTTGATGTATATGCATTGTTATATCTAGAGGCTACTTTATCTTTTGTGACGCCCTATGTTGCTAGTAGTTTCAGAGTCAGTCCCAAGATTTTCCCTGCTCAGTCTCTACTCCAGTCAGTGATTCAGTTATAACTAGATGGGTATATAGAAATTGCCCTGTCAAAGTCCTTTAGAAAGTCACCTCAACAAATCTAATGGAGTTAGCCATGGCCGATTTTGATGTTATCTTCAGCATAGATTGGTTTCATGCATGTTATGCCTCAGTCAATTGTAGAACCCATGCAGTAAAGTTTAGATTTTTGGGTGAACCAGTCTTAGAGTGGAAGGGTAGTTTAACTGTTCCTGTAGGTCGTTTCATTTCCTACCTTAAGGCCAGGAAGATGATTTCTAAGGGTTGTGTATACCACCTAGTTAGGGTTAATGATGCTACTTCCGAAACCTCGACTATCCAGTCAGTCCCTGTAGTGTGTGAGTACCCAAAAGTGTTTCCAGATGATTTACCGGGAATTCCTCCCGAGTGGGAGATCGATTTTGGTATTGAACTTCTTCCCTATACGCAGCCTATATCTATTCCTTCTTATAGAATGGCCCCAGCCGAGCTCAAGGAGTTGAAGGAGCAACTGAAAGACCTTTTAAACAAGGGTTTCATCAGACCGAGCACATCCCCATGGGGTGCACCAGTTCTCTTTATCCGAAAAAGGTGGTTCCATTTAGATGTGCATTGATTATCGGCATTTGAACAAGGTCAAAATCAAGAACAGGTATCCCCTCCATAGGATTGATGGTTTGTTTGGCCAACTTCAGGGTGCTAAGTGCTTTTCAAAGATAGACCTCAGGTCTGGATACCATCAGCTCAAGGTTTAGGAGTGTGATATCCCAAAGACAACCTTCCAGACTTTTTATGGTCATTATGAGTTTGTAGTTATGTATTTTAGACTAACGAATATGTCACAACCTGAATATAGGCCCAAATCGAGATACGGGACAAGGAACCCTGAGAGGCTCCAAGTCGACCCATGACATAATCATAGCGTATCACTTAATAATAGAAACAACAAACAGAACATAAACTAGAGGAAACTAACTGAAAGAGTCTAACTAAAAACCAAAATAATGAATCTCATGAAACTCTGATACAAGATGAATCTATCTATACAAGTCTGAAAGCCTCTATTAAACTAATGAGTTGCTAGGACAAGCCCCTAGCTAACTCCTAAAGTCTAAAAAAAGCTGAAACATAAATGAAATAGAAAACATAGATCACGCCCTTGAGAGATGAGGACTCACCACAAGCAGCTGAGGTAGGAACGGATCATATCTAACCACGAGGCTGAGACTAGAAATCTGAATCTATATCATGAAACGATATAGCACATAAAGTATGCGGTCAGTACTTGGAATGTACTGAGTATGCGGGAAATGTAAGTAATCTAAACATGCAAGTATACAAGAAGGGAGTAAACTAGATACATCGACATGTAACTGAACTAGAACACAACATCCCTATCTGATATATATATATATTGCCATTACGCTTCATTTGAAAACATTTATCGAAGTATAATCAAAATGATGCAGAAGGGTCATGTGATGTACATTTATTGAGAACTGAAGCTGTAACTGATATCATACACTATACTAACTATCTACTGATAATTGAGTCTGAATCCGGCTTAACTGATTTTAACTGAAAACTAAAACTATACAGAGCTGAGCTGAACTGATAACATAGACTAAGGGAGACATTCTCGGATATGGAGAGTCCCTGACTGACTAAGGGAAACATTCTCTGCTATGGAGAGTCCTTGATTAACTAAGGGAAACATTCTTGGCTATGGAGAGTCCCTGACTGAATAAGGGAAACATTCTCGACTATGGAGAGTCCCTAACTGACTAAGGGAAACATTCTCGGCTATGGAGAGTCCCTAACTGACTAAGGGAGACATTCTCAGCTATGGAGAGTCCCTGACTGACTAAGGAAAACATTCTTGGCTATTGAGAGTCCCTGACTGACTAAGGGAAACATTCTCGACTATGGAGAGTCCCTGAATGACTAAAAGAAAAATTCTCTGCTATGGAGAGTCCCTGACTAACTAAGGAAAATATTCTCTGCTATAGAGAGTCCCTGACTGACTAAGGGAAACATTCTCGGGTATGGAGAGTCCCTGACTGACTAAGGGAAACATTCTCGGCTATGGAGAGTCCCTGACTAACTAACGAAAAAATTCTTTGCTATGGTGAGTTCCTGACTAACTAAGGGAAACATTCTTTGCTATGGAGAGTCCCTGACTGACTAAGGTAAACACTCACTGCTATGGAGAGTCCCGATAAACTAGAACATGAAGGTCACTAGTCTGACATCATTCGTTTAGTCTAAGTCGCTTAAGCTAATTAGAGAGATGAGCATTCAACTGTTTACATCATACTGAATATCATACCGAACCATTTAGAATTGATTAAAGCTACTTTACACTAACAACAAGCCCAAAGGTCTGAAGGATCATACCCATTCTTTATTATCATAATTAATGTCGTCATAGTCCCGAATCATCGTTTAAAATCATACATTTTGCTTTCATTAAGCATTGGTGGGATCAGATCATACTTTAGACATGTCCACAACATTTGAATCTCAAATTCACATTACATAGCATATAATCTAGATTTATGAACAACCCATATATTCAACTCATACCTTGAACATGTACAATGAGCTCATGGTGAAAGCATATGAATATTTCATAAAATCCCATTTCAAAATTTACTCTAAATCGCGATGAAAATTCGATAATCATGCCATTACCATAGGATCAACTCATCCTCAATAAATTTACATCGTAATCATAGTGAAAACATGCACATACTTCACATTGGTTAAAGCCTATAAGTTCTAATCATGTTCCAACACATACAATGCGACATATGTTTTAGATTTGCGGAATCCATGTGATTTACATATACTTTAAACCAGGATATAACTTCATGATAAGAGCATATAATTAATTTGTGAAGTCCCATTTGAAATTCTAGACTAATTCATGGTGAAAATCCTACATTAATGTTATTCACTTATCACACACGTATTTTAGGATAGATGTAAGTAACTTCATGAACATGCACTACTATTAAATCATGAGAGTTCTTAGAATTTAGGGAAAACATATGAGAGGTGCATAAATTGGAACCTGATAACGCTCAAACCACACCTCTTACTGAAGTATAAAGTGGACGTTGTCAATAAAGAACCCAACTAGAGGTTGGGGTCGATCCCACAGGGAATATGGAAGAGCTAGAGTACCGCCTATAAGTGAACTTGTGAGGTAGTTACTTCAAAATTGAGGGGGTTCTAAAGAAAATCAATGATAAAAACAATTATCAAAAATCCGATTTTGAATCAATATTAAAGGATAACTAGGGTTTGTGTTCTCCATGGATTCATTACTGCTTTGGGCATACACTTGTGATCATCACCAATACTTACTTATAGAATTGATAACTTAGGTTCATTCAAACGACCGACCAGTCCCTATTGAATGACTATACTCAATTACTCGACCAAGTCTCATGAGCGGTTTTAAACTATCCGTTATCACTAAATTCCAGATTTAACTATACTGCGACCACAACTCAAGTTAAGACAATGATCTTTAAGATCAAGGCTCCGTTGTAATTCTCTTTTCCTAATCTCTACCTCTTAGACCTAAGCAAGTAAAGAATTCAGGCATGTCCTAACATTGCGCACCGTTAAGAAACGTTTAAGCATGAAGAGAATACAATATAAATGTTTGTAATGGTTTTAGAATCACTTTGTGCAACCCTAGCTTGTTAATCCACCATGGTACCCACAACCCTAGCTATGGAGGTTTTATCCTCTCATAGTTGTAAGGTTGTGAATTGCATTAATGATTAAAAACATAAATCAATACTTACAATTAAGAATGAGAAAAACACTTCATTTAATTAATTAGTAAAATCTTGAAGAACAAATAGCAAGAAGAATTCAAGAAAAGGTTGATCACAAGTTAAATCAACTCAATTCTCTCTTTCTCTCGTAAAAATCTCTTCTCCTATCGAAATCTACTCTCTAATAAAATCTATTGAAAAATAAACATAAAAGGTATTTATATAGACACAAGAATCCTTTTCCTAGGCTAACAGGGTGAATTTCCATATCTGGTTCCGCCCACGTCACGAGTCAACCTACGATCCGTAGTACGATCCTACGGCCCGTAGCATCCTTTCGTACATTGTATGACTGGCTTGATTTTGGCTAAGTGTTAGATCCTGGTACGACTTGTACCTCCATCTTATGATCGGTACCGAGCTCACGTGGCTTGACTCTAAGACTTTGAAATATTTCTGAAGTTCATCACGACCGCCATGGTACGACTCGTACATTCATTCCACGATTCGTACTTCCTTTCCATAGCAGGAGTCAGCCTCTTATGAAAATCTTCTTAATCTTTTCATGAATTCATCACCATGACTCGTACAATCTTGGTACGACTCATACTGAGACTCTTATATTACATCTCTTCAACATTAGCCTTCTTCAACTTTTCACGACTACCAGTACGACTGGTAGGACCTTCCTACGGCTCGTACTGTGGACTGAACTTTGAGCCTATTTTGCACATTTCAGGCTATCTTTTGCATTTTTTAGCTCCAATACCAATTTATCCTGTAACCAAAGGAAAAGTACCTTATATCCACATAAATACACCTAATTTCATGCTATTTTCTTAGTTTTAAACATCGAAAGTACTGTAAATCCACAGCACATCAACACCGTCAACTCAAGACTTTTTCATGTCCTCAGGCAAAGAAAAGAAAACTAAACACGATGCTCAACTAGAAAATTGACATAAGATACTACAGTTAATACTAAAAAAAACTTGTACTTTCTATACAAACTCTATTGACCCTTTCTCAAGGAACAACATCAGCTAATGCATTACAAAAAATCTCAAAACATCATAAATAGGGATCAAGACATGCCATCTAGCTATCAACATGCAATCAAGTCATCACTAATGTTTTTCACACATACCAATGGTAAAAGCAAACATAATCCATGTACCCTCACACAAATGAATTTCCCACTCAGATATGAAATATCAAGCATAACATGGGACTAAACAAGTAAGGTGCTCACTCTCACAAAGAAGTTTCAAGTATTATGTGTTAGATACCATAGACTTGCCCTTATTTTCTCTGCTTTGGTTTATTAGATGGTCGATTTAGGATCACTATAGGACTTGGTATGGCTTGTAATGTAGGCTTAGGGATGGACATGATAAAGATGGAAGATTTTATAAGTGACTATCCCTTCCTTGGCACCACATACATTGGCTACACTATTAACCGATTTCACCCTTTATTCTTTCATTCCCTTTTCTTCCCTTTTTACCCTTTTATATACACATTTGTATGGGTGGGTGATATTTCAACTTTTTTTAGCATTTTCATTTTCTTTTGAGTTTTCTTTTTCAAGATTCTCAACATTTTCATCTCTTTTCTTTTCATCTCACCACACCTCATTTTTCACCATTTCTTTTCTCTTTTCTTTTCCTTTCTTGCGTTCCCACCATTTACGCACCCCTACACTAGCCACCCTCAACTTAAGCATTTTGCTTATATTGAGGTTCACAATATCCAAGGAAGGACCAGGGCCAAAACAGGTTCATTGTAAACAAATAGATATGGTTAATTGGTAAATCAAAGAAACATGGTCTATTAAAGCTCAAACTTGGGATCAAGGGATTCATGCAGCTTTGGTAGGGTAATATAGGCTAAAAGTGAGATAAAGAAAAATGACCTATGATCATATCCTAATCAACCATCCTTAGCCTATGCAAAGAGCAACTAGGCAAGTTCTAGATCTTCAACACAATAACGAACTGAATACTATACCTCACTCACATATAGTACATGAACTATTTTCACCTCACATGTCTGGTTTACACATGGCTTAACAATACTACTCATATTAATATACTAAATAACATCAAAAGATCCACAGAAATCATGCATGTTGTCACAAATACATAGCTAATGCATCAAAAAATTTTAAACAGGGTCAAGTTTTTTCAAAATCTAAAACTAGTGCATTTTGATTGGCTGAGTACTCCTAAGTTACTTTCTAATTAAACAAAAATCACAAACTAAAAATAAAAATCCTACACATGCTAGTTCAGCTAGATAGCATGCCCGAGGGAGAAGAAACACAACAAGAAAAATCCTCAGACGAATAAAAAATCCCAAAAATCACAAGTACACCCCTCCCCTTTTTTTGAAAAGTAAGATTCGTCCTCGAAGCATAAACTATAAGAACAGAGGGAAGAGAACATACCTGGGGCTACTTAGACTTCACCTTCCATGGGTTGCCTCCCATGCAGCGCTTGATTTAGTGTCGTGTCATGACGTAGGTAGCCTGGTTACTCAGACTTCACCAAACTACCACTTAGGTTGCCTCCCAAGAAGCGCCTGATTTAACGTCGCAACACGATGCAAATCTCTTGACTACTCAGAATTCTTCAAGTGATTCGTACTCATCCTCTAGTGATGAGATTACACTAAATTCCTTGGGTTGCTTCATTGTCCTGCAGATGTTGAAAGTTAACTCTTCATGGTTTAATCTAAACTTCAGTAGACCGGCTTCCACATCTACTAGAGCCCTCCCGGTTGCAAGGAATGGTTGCCCCAAAATGATGGGGACCTCATAATCAATCTAGCAATCCAAAATGACGAAGTCTGCTGGGAATATAAATTTTATACCTTGACAAGCACATCGACTAGGATGCCCACTGGATTTTTAACAGTTCTATCGGCCATCAGTAGTCGCATGTTGGTCGGTGTGGGGGCTCCCAATCCCAATTTCTTGAATACTGCCAAGGGAATCAAATTAATTCTAGCTCCCAGATCACAAAGTGCCCTTACGAACTCTACATTTTCAATCGTACATGGTATAGTGAAGTGTAATACCCCGAAACCCAAGGATCAGACCCGGGAGTCAAACGGGAATATCTGGGAAATGATGTTGCATTTGTAGGATGAGTTGAGGGTTGACTCGTGAGGAGACCCCACGAGTCGTCAGATGGCTCATGGGAAGGCCTGGATGAATAGAAGAATTGAGGTCCCCACGGGTATGGGAATGAATCATGGTCAGCCATCACGAGTCGCCAGGTTAACCGTGGGGTGCAGTTGAGAAATAAATGAGTGGATTGACTAGTGTACCTAACAGAAGGGACCCCACGAGTCGTGGTTTGTCCCAACGACTCGTGAGGTGAGTCGCGAGCAAGCAAGGTGAGTTCCATTTGATGCTAAGGCAGTGTACATGAAGGGAGGTGGCAGCGAGTTGTGACTAGTGGAAACGGGTCGTTAGTCACCCGTTGCGATCCCTAAAGGATCTGTTAACCAGTGCACCCGACGAGCGACATAACAAGTCATTTGGGATAGTGACGATCCGTCAGGTCGTCCGTTAGGACCACGTGGCAGTGTTTTCCTATGAATTCAGTAAGGGTATTTTTGTAATTTCTAAGTTCTCAAGACCTATACTACATCATTTAAGGCTCGTTTTACAGGGTTTTAAGAGGGAAAAACCTATTCTAAGCTAGTTTATTCCATGCATGCAAACTTGAGAGCTTGGAGGAAGGATTTAGAGAAAGTTTTGAAGGTTTGCATTGGAATCTCATCTTGAGCAATTAGAGAAGTGTTAAAATCATCCCTCCATGGTATGTAAGGTTATGGGTAGGTGCCTCCTTCCACACCCATGCCCAATTTCCATCAAAACATGATGAATTTCCTATGATCAAGTATGGAATTTCTACCCGATTGCATAATTCTTCAATCTATGTACATGGGTATGGTTAGATTATAATTATATTGATGAATTGTGAAGCTTGGGCAGATTTTAAATTGTTTTCAATCCAAATTGTGATTTCTAATTATGAAATTAAATGCCCATGGATGAGGAGTTCATGAAAGAAGAGAGTGACGTTGAATGTATGATGATGATGAGATTTGATGATGAAAAACATGTTTCTAAAACTACCCATGACTATGATGTTGTTTTCGAAATGAATTAAGTAGATCTAAGTTTGAGAAAGCTTTGGGCAATGCCCACATGTTGATCTAAAATAATGATTTTCCCGGAATAAGCTTACCAGATGGTTTAGAGTGAAGCCTCCTAAATTTCATAAATTTATAGCTTGTGGTATGTTGAGTTAGATATTCCCACGTATAGCTTACCACATGATTTGGAGTAGATGCTCCTATTTATACTTGAGCTTGTGGTATTTTCAAAATAAAGCTTCTCATATGCATGAATTCATAATTGAGATGTATGTCATTATTGAGATTTGTCAAAGGATAATGTTGATCTTCGTTTTCATATGATGTTGAGTCTATGCATGATTTCATTAATGAGATTTTTCAATAGACAATTTTGAGCTTCATTTCATACGATGTTGAGTTATGCATGATTTTATATTGAGCTTCGTCATTAGATGATGTTGAGCTTCCTCAATAGACTATGTTGAGCTATTTTATATATGATATAGAGCATTGTATATTTTTGGGACAAGAGTCTAGCACCGAGCGGGTTAAGGGTCGATCACCCTATTCCCCAGAACTACGCGCCAACGTAGGTTGATACTATTATATTATTGGGACCTCCCTTGTGAGCTATCCCCATCCCGATTGGCCCTTAAGATTGATATCGATATCATGGTATCATCCATCGCTCTGGAAAGGTTATGGACGGCTCTACCCACTTGAGTATGATAGTTGGGACCACGTAAGCTCTATCGTGGTATGTCGGTTAAGTGACGAGTCTCCCACTATGTATATCATTCAGATTTGCATATTCATTACTCATGATGATTACCTTATGCATGCATGTTCTAAAAGTAAGGTTTGACTCAATGTTCAACTTTTAATATAAATGTTATGTTCAACTTTGAGTCATTTGAGTCAGTCATGATGTTGTAAACCTAAGCATGGTCATGTTATGATAAGATTTCGATTTCAGAATGAATGCATGTAGCACTTCTACTTACACTTGAAAGATTATGATATGGTATGAAATGTTTTAAATGATTTACTTTGCTAGAGAGGTTTACTTACCTTGCATACTTGGTACATTTCACGTACTGACGCATACTTTCTATGCTGCATCGCTTCATGATGCAGGATCCGATTCTCAAGTTCAGCCACTCTCGTAGTCGCTTATCAAAGTTAGCACCTGCGTTATTGGTGAGTCCTCATCTTTCAAGGACTAGACTTTCAACTTCATGTCATATTTTAGTTTTCGTACTATTGAGTTAGTTGGGGGTTTTGTCCCATCAACTCATCTAGACTAAAGACTTTTCATACTTATGTATGCATTAGCTTCGGATGTTATTTTGATGTTTTGTTGAATTAGACTTCCGCTGAGTTATATTGATGATTTTCTTCAGTTTATCGAATGAGTTAGTTGTACGCTTATGCCATGGGTCGACTTGGGGTATCTCAGGGTCCCTTGTCCCATGTCTACGATTCGGGTCTACGTTTGGTTCATGAAAATTTCTGTATTAGAGCAATAGGGTTGATGTGTCCTTGGGAGTCTGAAAGCCGCCTTGGGTAGATTCTTTTTCATGGGTATGAAGTGCTCCACACTTATGACGAAGAGGATACTAGACATTCTAGGAAATGTTCCCTTCTTTCATGATCTGTGTCGTGCGATGAAAAGCCTTTCTATCCTTCTAATTCGTGCCATTCGTGATTGCAGAATCATGGATCCTCGAAGAGTGAATGGAAGGAGGAATGGAGGTGGTGTAGGCCACGAGGATGGTAATGGTTATGAGCATTATCCAGCCCCACCAGTTCAGGAGCCTTAGGCACCAGAGCCAGTCGCTCATGTTGAGTTCCGAGCTTCCATTCAGATGCTTGTGCAGGCCTTGTCCGCTCAGGTCAATCAACAGGCCATTGCACTTGTACCGTAAAATGGTAATGCGGTGGCAGCTTGAGTCAGGGACTTCTTGACGATGAACCCGCTGGAGTTTCTGGGTCCAACGTAGATGAGGACCCGCATGATTTCATTGATGAGATTGTAAAGATCACCCAGGTTATGGGGGTGAGTAGTGTTGAGTGCACAGAGTTGGAGTTCTACCAGTTGAAGGGGGTTGCGTATATTTGGTTCCTCTAGTGAAAGGATAGCAGGGTCACAGGAGCAGGTCCGATCACATGTGAGGAGTTTCAGGTTGCATTCCTAGATCGATTCTTCCCTTGAGAGACGAGGGAGTTGAAAGCAGCTGAGTTCGTGAATTTAAATCAAGGAAGGATGACTGTTTAGGAGTACGCCCTTGAGTTCACCCGCCTATCTAAGTATGCCCTAGAGTTAGTGGCCGACCAACGAGCGCGGGTGAGCAGATTTGTGCATGATTTAGCAGGATATTTGGACAAGGACTGCAGGACAACTATGATCCATCAGGACTAGACTTCCCTCGTATGGTTCTATACACCCAGCAGATGGAGGCAACACATTCGAGGGAGAGGGAGGCCAAGAGGGCCAGGACCGAGGACCACAGGTTCTCTCAGTAGAGATCCGGTGGTGGGCATCGATAGCAGAACCACCATAGATCCTCAGCCCTAGCATCTTCAACGCTGAGTGTGCCATCTAGGCCCAGACATGATCATAAAGGGAGAGCGCCAGGATCGAGGGGTCATAGCAGTAGGCCCACAGACTCCATCATTCCAGCTTGTCGCAGGTGCGGCTGAGGGTACACAGGCCAGTGTTTTGCAGGGTCAGGAGTGTGTTTTGGATGTGGGTGTTGAGACTGCACAGCAGCGGTGCCAAAAACTTGTTAACAACTTCCCGGAGCGCACACACAAGTGTACGTGGTCTTACAAGTAATACAGTGGCCCTTTTTAAGAGCCAGATGTCGAACCCACAGGGACTGGACCAATTCAGCTAATTATAAAGTTCAAGTGTGATATTAACTTTCGCAAGTGTTGATTATAGACTTTTTTGATAAAGTTTAATTAAGTCTAGGGGTGGTCACAGAAATACTCTGAAAACATTCAAGAAGCAACTAGGACTAACGCCGGATAATCATGCGATACTACACTTTGTAATGGTTTAAGTATGGTATTATTAATTGTTGTCTCACATAACTGAAAATGCATGTTCATGGTCTTTCGAGCCTCTAAACATGACAAACTAGCCTCACAACTACATCGTTGAGCGGTGATGTGACATTCTAGTTCGTGGGAAATTCAATTACATGGATGTGGTTTACGGGATTTATGCTCTTGACTAGGGACTTTCGTACCTCTAATCATTTAACTTAACTTAGCTTCACAACTACTTCTACGAGTGGTGATGTGATAATTCTAAGTTGGTGTCTAACTCATCCCGTTTTAATAACCAAGCAAGGAAAATTAGGTATAATTTCTTATCCTAACCGTGAATTATATCGTAAGATACAAACTTGCTCCCTACATTATTTGTTCTTGCCTAGGTTTACTTTCTCAAGATTTAATCTAGGTGTAACGTGTGTGTTTTCATGGTGATCAATCATAAAAACAACCATAATTAAGAATGTA
>JACEIK010002167.1:62717-87634 GCA_018107945.1 Datura stramonium | reverse complement strand
TGATAGGATGGTTACTCTTCCTTCTCATTCAGTCGTGCTATAGAGCGGTACAGTATAGGGTTGAGTCCATAAAACTTATCATATTCTTTGTCTACAGATAGAAATGGAAGACCCGCGACACCCTGCCACCGGTAGAAGATTAGATACAACAGCAGGAGAAGGCACCAGCAGGATGCCTCAGTTTCATTCAGAGCCAGCCCGATCTGAGGGCGATATAGAGGCTTCATCACAGCCCTCTCAGCAGTCCCCCTCACATGAGGAGCCGTTTGGCACGACACCGCCTCCGATAGCTCCTATACTTTCGCCATCGGACTAGGAAGTTCGCAGTGCAGTGGTTATGTTGGCACAAATGATGGCCACACAGCGCCATTCAGTACCACCTGTAGTAGCAGATCCATCAGGTGGGTCAGGTAGTTCGAGGGTCAGGGAGTTTTTGGCATTGGGTCCCCCACAGTTCACTGGGTCAGATCAGGCAGAGGACCCCTAGGATTTCCTAGATCAGATGCAGAGAATTTTCCGGGTTATGCATGTGACCCCTACNATATATATTAGCTACTGACAACTTTTATTGCTAAAGATTAAATATTTACTGCTAATTTTATTTAACGATGAATTTATGATTAACTTTTTTGTATTAAAAATGAATCATATTGTAAAGTATCCACAAATAAAAGAGAAGTAATGACAGATTGTTTATAATAATTTTATTTACAATAAATTGTAATTCACATTAAAATTATCATGAGATAATCTTATTGGAATTTTGTTTATATATATTACAAAATAATAATAGTAATTTCTATCTCTAAACAGTAAAAATTCATCGCTAATTCTATCTTTTTTCTTTTTTGTCGCTAATTCTATCTAATAATATATTTGTGACAGATTATTTTAAAAAATAATCAGTTTAAGTATGAGCTATTTAGCGATAAATAAGTGGCGAATTCTTATTTTATTTTATAGCGTAATATATTTTAATTTTATCTTTAATTACATTTTTGCACCTAAGACAATATATTCTACAATATATTCTTAATGTATTTCCGCTTTATTGTGTTATACTAATATTAGTAATACGACATTAATCTACTAAACCACGCTGTGTCTTGCATGTTCTATTACTACGCACGTATTCAAAGGAGAAACCAATCAAGTAATAAACCCTAAAAACTTCATACAGCGGTGGAAATGAACTCTATTAGTCTAAATTAATGGGCATGTAATAATAACTTCATAAAACAGAAAGATGCAAATTAAAATAGAGTAAAAAGAGGAGGGTCCTCTTCCAAACATAGAAAAACAATAATTTGTTAAGGTTGGGAGGATCATCCTTTTGTATTATTTTTTTTATATAATTTTCTTCTCTTTTTTTTTTTGTAGTATAACATGTTGTTATTTATTCTTTCCTTTACCTCCTTTTCTTATAATGTCATCTCAAAATTTCTATTTCTTTATTAGGATTTAGGAATAAGGATTTATACAATGTATCAGCTTCATTTATTTCATTATCACGCATGGTAATATAAGCTTTCGCATAAAAGTGCAGATTTTCTCAATAAATATTATGATTAGATATTTATGTGTGTGAAATTTTGTTTATGTAAAGAGTGACTTAAGATTTGAAAAAATAATAGTTTTAAATATGAAAATAAATAAATAAATAAAACATTGGCAGATTGATATGAGTTGTTATGAAATTTTAGTGTATGTTAAGAAAGAATTAATATTTTGAAAAATAATAGTTGTAAATTTAAATATTATTTAAAATTTTTTATTTGAATGTTGATACTTGTTTTCTCTAAAAAAATAAAACTAAATTAACAGTTGTATGTTGACAGATGAATCTGACCTGTATTCTATAGATTAAATCAATTTTTATATAACCAGATCAATTTTCGCTTCTTTTATATTTTATAAGCATTTCATAAATTTAAAAGTATCTAATTTAAGAAATCAACTAGATGAGTAAGAAATAATGTACTATGGATCAAGCATCTTTGTAGCCCGATAAACTATCACTTCTTTTACATTTTATAAACATTTCAAATTTTAAAAAATATTTATTTCCTTAACAAAACGAATCAGATTACATAGAAGTCATAAATGAAAGATGAGTAATGAAATAACTGATTATTATAAGAATTAGATTCGTATTTAATTATTTCTTTTAACATTATCCTTTTTGATTTTGTAACAATAATCGTAAAATTTTCAACGATATTATATTAGATGTAAGTAGAATTGTCATATATTATCTTTTTTGCTAAAGAGAATTTTTTTTTTATCAACATATTATTATTTATTTTCAAATAAAAGACATTCAAGTAATACCTTAGTTATCATTGTTTTCTAATAAAAATATTTAATAACAAATTATTTTTAGCTTATAAAAATAGAAATTAGTCACATAAATATCACTAATCTCTGTTGATAAATAGTTCATAACTTATGATTAATTACTCAATATTAAATAAGAATATCAAACTAGATATAAAATTCGACACTAAATCAAGTTGCTATTCGCATGTACGAGGGTGACATGACAAGTTTTCGAGGAAAACAAGGAAAAAACTCATAAATAATTTAAGATTGGGGTAACAAATGAAATGTATTAGATAAATCATATTTTGTTATAAACATATTTGTATTATAGCGAATATATATAAAGGTATTTCTATCAGAATGATACGTATTTATATTATAGTGAAAGTCTATCTTTTTGGAGAAAGTTAGGAGAAATTACCCTATAATAGAGGGGTTCTCCTTCATCAGATTTCATCCCATCAAGAGAAATAAGAACTTCTCTCCTTCTCTCTTCCTCTCGCATAATATTCTTGTTCTTTCTTTATCATTTCATAATACGTTATTCACAAAGACGAGACTCTATCGTCTCAACATTTGAAGGCTAAGGTATTATATCTTTTTTCCTCTCTTTTCTAATATGGCTAACCTTACGAAACTTGATTTCGTTGTCCTTCAAAGTTCTAGCAAGAACTACATTTCATGGTTGTTGGATGCCGAAATCCATATAGATGTAATGGGTCTTTGAGATACCATTAAAAGCTGAAAAAAAAAAAAACAAAGCAAAACCGCATCGTGCTAAGGCTATGATTGTTACACCCCGTAAAATTTTCGACACATGCATGGCCTATTCGCATGTTGGTTAAGAGTACTTGAAAGCCATACATGCTAGAAAAAGGCCCTGAAAAAGACCGAACAAGAAACCTCCGTCGAACCATCGTGAAGGAGTCAAAGTGCAGCTCCTCCACATGGCAACGGTCACGAGGGGAGCCCGCGTTGGCTCCGTGGACACGCTGGCCTCGTCTGAAGTTCAAGTATAAAGCCCACCCTGGCTTAATTATTAAAACCTTATAATTTCCAGAGAAGTCGTGAAAACAGAGCGTGCGAGAGGTTTTGGTGATTTTCGATCTATTACGCCGTCAAACGCGGTCCAAATTCAAATTAACCTCGAATACCGAGGTATTTAGTACAGGAGCATTCCTACGCGATTTAGTTTCGCGAAATTTGGCCGACAAATCGTCGTGATACTGGGCTAAGGTAAGTGGAATCGCTCCAAATTAGTGTCGGCATGCTCCTAGCCTTAAAGTGAATATTTCTCCCTGTTCCGACTTTCGAGAAATAGCAAGTTTTTGACCGTCTTCGATAAGCCAAAGTTTGGGCCATAAATATATCGAAAGTGACGTTTTTTAATATTGGTGTATTTAGTTCTAATTGACATATATGTAAATGCGCTTGGGAGAAATAGCCGGAGTACCGGGACGAGCTTCATCCGTTGGTCGATAACAGGTTAAGGTATTTAAAGCCGCTTTCTTCATAGAAGTTAGTAACTTTAGCCTATCATAATATAGTAAACTCCGTAATAGAATTCCGAAGTCAATATTGAGTTTTGTGCAAGTTCAAGTAAAAACCCGTTTTGCATTGGTTATATTGTATTCAATCGTAGTTAGTAAAGTGGCGCCAAATGGCGAGTTATCGTTTCCACTGGTGATAGCCCAAGTACGTGTTTAGAAGCATGTTTTAGAATAATATGATATATAATTCGTAATAAAAGTTAGTAAAGTAACCGGCCGATAGTAACTTGGCTACAAGATAACCATACAACTGTATAGTATCTTGGCTGCTGCATTATCCATGCAAATGAGCAAAGATTCCAGATTCGCATAAAGAAGATGAGAATTAGTATAACATAGAAAGAGTTTGTATCAAGAAATCGAATACGTATAGTATTTTTCTGGGCTTTAAAAATGCTTCGCTATATATGTGATTATTGATTGTTGAGACATGATTGTGTCATGAGGGCAGCAATCTCTTTGAGCGTCCTCGCCGCCCCCGGGTTGGTAACCGTGTCGCCCACCGAGCGTGGGTTTACGTTACTCCAAGGAGTGGCATGCCGCCCCCCACGGGATGAAGACGTGGATGGCTTCCCATATCAAAGCCGATCAAGACATGTAGCATGGGGGATACCCCCGTTGTGCGCACGCGCCCCATGGAATGCAGGGACATGATACAAATAGCACATGTGATATAAGCAGGAGTACCCACTGCATACGCTATTTATATCGAGGCCTTAGCCCGAGCCGGAGACCTGTGGGGCCTGGCAGAGGTGCTCGTAGTTAGTAATGAGCGGGAGTTGACTTATTTTTGGTTGGTTTCCTCGACCCTGGATTAGTGTTTAGATTGTTTGATTTGTTGGAATCATCCTGGCTTTACGGGGTTGGTATCTATTTCCTTGTCATTATATATATGTATTTATGTGTTATATATTAGTTAATAGATATGAGATCGCCACGACGATGCACGCTCCGCCTACCACAAGATGTAAAAGTCTCGATCCAGCTTTATACGCTCATGCATTCGCTTATTTCTAGCTATTCAAAGGGCTGCTAGTTATGTTGTTGGCTATTCGTATGTGTACAATAGCTTTGCATACCTTCAAGCACTGCGGTACCGACGCCCGCTGGGGCGTCAGATTCTTGCCTCGCAGTACTCATGCACGGCTTATACGATCCCTCGTGATTCCAAACAAATTTATCGAGTCATCATCTCCCGTCATCCTGAGCTTGATATTTAGAGTGTAGTTCATTTTCTTTGTTTGCATAAGATGGTGAAGTTCTGGCCCCTGGGTCCCGACCATTCTATCGTACTCTTGTAGGCTTGAGTGTGATTGTATATATGTACGTCTCCTCGTGGTCGGCTTATACGGCCATGCTGAGGTGCATGTTGTTTAGTTGTTTAGCATTCGCATTTGCTATCGGTGGGGCCATAATCCTGAGGCAGTAGTGGTGACCTTGCCTGGCCATGTAGTTGTACATTCTTATGTTGAGTCACGTAGATGACTAGACAAAGATGGTGGCCTCTTACGACCCGCATACAAGTTCCCTTTATGAGTATGTCTCCGGTTACCGAAATTATATTTACAGCGGCCATAGGCCCAAGCCACGGAGGTCAGATTTACACTCATTATATAGTCAAAGGTTTCCGTAAATCCGAGATAGATAGCCAGCACCGATGTGCCTCTAAGACACCGCTAGCGCTCCAGTCCACCCTCAGGCACTAGGTTCTGGGCCATACCCCCAAGGGCGTGACAAACTTGGTATCGAGCAGGGGGTCGTGTCTCGTGGAGTCCGCAATGTGCTGGGCAGAAGTCTTGTCTATGGATGTGTTGTGCACCACATACTATAGGCGGAGGTCGCGAGGCATGATAGGGATGGTTACTCTTCCTTCTCATTCACTTAAGCATAGAAAGCAGACAAAGATAGGTCGAGTCCATAAAAACTTATCATATTCTTTCTTTCCACAGATAGACACGGAAGACCCGCGACACCCTGCCACCGTAGAAGATTAGATACAACAGCAAGGAGAAGGCACCGCCAAATAGATGCCCGCCATTCAGAGCGCCCGGACCGAGGGCGATATAGAGGTTTCATCACAGCCTTCTCTCAGCCCCTCACACGAGAGCCGTTCGCACGACACCGCCTCCGATAGCCTTGTATACTTTCGCCATCTGACTAGGAAGTTCAAGTAAGGTAAAGGGTTATGTTGGTACAAATGATGGCCACACAAATAGCCATTCCGCACCACCTGTAGTGGGAGCGCATCCACAGTGGCTGTGTAGTTCGAGGGTCGTGTGGAGTTTTTGGCACTGGTCCCCCACAGCTCACTCGGGTCGATCGTGCAGAGGACCCCTAGGATTTCCTGGGACGACGCAGAATTTTCCGGTTATGCATGTGGACCCCTACGTAACCGCCTCGAGCCGGTAGTGTTTCACATGGGACATAGCCGTATTATGGTACGAGAGTTTGGAAAGGTCTCGAGGAGAGATGTTGCCCCTCCGACCGGTCCAACTTCTGAGGCCTTCCCGGATCATATTTGCCAATTTTAAGATCCCAAGCAGCCTGTATTTGATCGGGCTTTTACATTTGGAGCAGGGGGCGAGGAGCGACGAGAATATGCTTACGCTTGACTCCTTAGCCCGCTATGCCTGCAAACTCGTGGACACTATGTCGTCCAGAGTTCACAGCGTATTATGAGCTCTTGAGTTCTGATACATCGAGGTACGAATCTATTTTACAATGCTATGAGAAGATATGGATATTTCCGAGTACGTGCCTTGCCCGCACTATCGTAGGGCCTTAGACAATAAGAACAAAGAGATGCCAAATTATACAAAGAACAAACAACAAGAGAGATAGATCGTATGAAATGCAGAGGAGGTTCGTAGACCTGGCCCCTATTGTCGAGCGGCACCCCCTACCTCCACCACACAGTTAATGGTAGATTTGTTCATCGAGGCGCCGTAGTCTCGTGCGTCTCAACAAGAGATTCCCCGCAGTTGCAGGCGGTAGAGCAAGAGTAGATTCACACCCCCCACCCTCGCCCTAATTGGGCGCGCCCACACCGAGAGCTTGTAGACAATGTGTCTTCGAATGTTATATATGCGTGAGGCACCGAATGAGATTGTCCTACTAAAGCGTGAGAGCGTAGATAGTCGTGACGTGGATCCAAGCAGGCCACGAAGCCCGGCCAGACTTCTGCCAGGCGTATGTGCCCTCAAGCCTGCCAGAGGCCGAGGTGTACTAAGCAGCCTTCCAATCTGTGCACGGCTCAAGCCGTACCTATGCACAACCAGGGAGACAGGACTCGCAGGCGTCTGCATGTGGTAATAGGTAATGACGACTAACTGCTCATGCCCCGTTTATGTACCGATTGGATCCGTGATCCACTTTATCCTATATTACCCCATTTCCAGGGCTCCGAAAGTTTAATGTCGCACTGCAGTTATTACAAGAAATTTCGCATCCACACCCGTCTGCGACTTATTATAGCTAGTTAATTTATCGAGGGTACAAGTAGTAGAGGTTGTTGACGCGTACTGGCGTAGATCCGGTAGAGCTAGAAATGATTTGATTTCGATGCCATAATGGGTATGGATTGGTTAGTCGTGCTATGCCAATGTAGAATGTTGGACCAAGACTATCCGATTCCACTTTCCAGCAGGAGGCAAAGGCGAGTGGAAATGGCTAATGTAAATACGCCTAAGCGTAGGTTTATTTCTTACCTTCAAGCAAGGAAATTGATAGCTAAGGGATGTATTTACCACCTAGTCGTGAGGTTTAGGATGTTCTGGCAGTAGTCTCCAAGACTCCGCCCATTCCTGGTGGCGAATGAATTCCCGACGTATCTCGCATCTGCAGCTACCTGGGCATTCCCAAGAAAGGGAGATAGATTTTGCAATCGCTCATACTGCTGTGCACTCACCACATATCAATTCCTCTCTCATCGTATGGCTCCGCGTAACTCGTAGAGTTAAACAGAAGTCAAGGACTTGTTGCATATGATTTCACAGCCGAGTACTTCACCGCGGGTGCGCCTACGAGCTCAGGAGAGCATGGGATGGCTCGCCCGCACGTGTATAGATTACTGCCAAAGATCTCAATAAAGTTACAAGCAAAGAATAAGTATCCGCTTCCTGCATTAGATGATTTATTCGATCGCCATGTGGGGCCGATATTTTTCTAAGATTGACTCTCACATGGCCCGCATATCATCAAAGTTCGAGTTCGTGAAAGAGACATTCCCAAACGCGCTTCGTGACCCGATATCGACACTTTGAATTCCTACTTATGTCCTTTTCTTTGGGTTGACGAATGCCCCAAAGAATATTATCTATGTGACCTGATGAATAGCACCTTCAAACCATACTGACCTCGTTCCGTGATGTTGTTTATCGATGATATTCTCGTGTATTCTCGTTCAGAGGTATCACCAGCTCATTTACTGACAAAGGTCTGGGATTCTCAAGGACCGCGCTATATGCTAAGTTCTCCCAAATGTGAATTCCGATCGAACTCAAAACCTTCGGGGGCATACATATGCCTGATGTCAGTACAAAAGTTGACAAAGTGCAGTAAAATAAGGCCAAAACATGGCTCGTGCCAACATCCACACCGAAGTCCGCAGCTTTCTGTTAGCTGGATATTATAGGAGATTTGTTGAAGGGTTCTCTACTATAGCTGCACCTCTCGACTAAACCGACGCAGAAAGCAATAAAGATTCAAAGGATTGAGAGGTACGTGAGCGCAGAGCTTCCTGTGAATTAAAAGATAGATTAATCCGCCCCCCGCTGTTGGGTACTCCGCTGTAAGGTACGGCTGTTGCCCAAGGTATTGCGACGCATCGCGTTGGGTTGGGTTGTATGTCGATGCAACATGGTAAGGTGATTGCGTATGCTTCCAATTACGCCTGAGGAAACACGAAAAGAATTACCCTACCCACGACCTGGAGTTAGCCGCAGTGATCCACTCCTTAAAAATATGGAGACATTACTTGTATGGCGTCCATGTTGATATTTTCACAGATCATAAGAGCATGCAGTATATCTTCACCCAGAGGGAGTTGAATCTCACATGTCGTCAGCCAAGTTAGGAGTTATTAAAAGACTATGACGTGGATATTCGTATCATCCTAGAAAAGCCAACACATAGTACAATGCTCACCGTAAATCCATGGAAGTTTGGCGTATTCATGAGCCCCAGCAAACTGAGATGGTCGAAGATACATCAATTAGCCTTAGCCGTTTCGTGGTAGTGGAATAGAGGACAATAGAGCTGGTGAATTTAAACCGCCGTGTCATCATTACCAGGGAAGAAAAGAACGGGCAATACGAGGATCCCGACCCGGTCCAAATTAAGCGGCGTAATCTCGCCAGGGGAAAGCGCCGCATTTTCATATAACCGAGACGAAGTGCCGTATGTAAAGGCCGCCTCCGTGTTCCGTATATTTCGTGGCTCCGCCAGCGACATAACGAGGCACATTACGCCCATTATTCTCTCCACCCCTAGCGCAATGAAATTGTACCACGATATCAAAGAGAACTACCGGTGGCTGCATGAAAAGAGAAATTGTCGAATTTATAGCCCAAAGGTCCTAACCGCTAACAGTAAAAGCAACACTAGAAGCCAAAGTGTTAACTCAAGACATACCAGGCCTCTCCTCGAAACGGGAAGCAAGAACATGGATTTCAGAAAGGTGGTTATCCCATACCAGACATAGACACGATTCCATTTGGGTGATAGGTTGATAGGCCGACAAAATCGCCTCATTTTCCGCCAAAGGAAAGCCACTTTCTCGCTAAAGATTATGTCGACCGTATATCGAGAAATAGTTAGATTACGGAGTGCCGCATCTATTATTTCCTGTACATGGGAGCACAGCCATGCCTAGATTTTGGCAATGTTTCAAAGAGGTCCTGGGGAACGCATTAATTTGAGCACAAAGATTCCACCCTCGCACGATGGACAGTCAACGCACTATTCGTACGCCGAGGACATGCCAATGCGTGTGTGTTAGATTTCGAGGTAGTTTGGCCGAGCATTTGCCGTTAATCGGCTCATTTATAATAATAGCTATCACTCGCCTATCCGTATGGCGCCCTTCGAGGCATTATAATGCTTAAATGCATCGCCTACCGGCTAGTTTGAAGTAGAGAGCGCGCCGGTTGCCGACATTATTCAAATGCTAGCAGTGAGAAGGTAAAGCTTATCATAGAACGCCATCGACCGCACAGCCGCCGAAGTCATATGCATGCAAGGCCGAGACCTTGAATTTGACGTGAATGACTATATTTCCTGGAAGTATTCGATGAAAGGGGTGATGAGATCTAAGAAAAGTAAGCTCATTCCGAGATTTTTTGGGCCTTATCATATTCACAAAGGATAGGCCGAAGTGGCATACGAGTTGAACTCGCTTCCGTTAAGTAGAACCGCTCATCGCCTTTCACGTATCTATGCTGAGGAATCCATAGGAGACCCATCTAGAGTGCCCCGGTCCAGATATCTGTGTTACTAAGAGTCGTGGGTTTGGCAAGCAGATCCAAAAGATAATATCTTGCATGCATGCATTCGTAGACCGAGAACTAAAGATATCACGTCTGTCCGGGCCAAAGTACCGTGGCATAACAAGAACCGAGAGGAGATGACTTGGGAAGCCGTGAGGAAGATATGAAAACTAGATATCCTCACTTGTTCCAAGCCTAGTCGGTGGACAAAAAGTACGTTAGTATCAAGTATTTTGATGCAGCGCCCACAAAGATATGTAAGGGAAACGAGACGATTGATTTTAATCTTCATAATTTAACACTAAAGTATTATATGGAGTACCCGTATTGGACTTTTCCTGCGTTTCGTGTTTTTGGGATAGTCCATATTACAGGGGAAACTCTGCCAAACTTTTTCTAGAAACAAGTTGGAGTAAGTCGAGAAGTCCTAGAGATAGAAGAATACATTCGAGGACGAATGTTCTTGGGCGTGGGGGAGAATGTTACACCAAAATTCCCGACACATACATGGCCTATTCGCACGTTGGTTAAGAGTATTTGAAAGTCATACATGCCGGAAAAGGTTCTGAAAGACTCCACAAGAAATCCATCGAACCATCGCGAAGGAGCCAGGCGTAGCCCCTCCGCACGGCAACGTTGTCACTTGAGTGAGCCCGCATTGGCCCGTGACATGTCGGGCCTTGTCCAGTTCAAGTATATAAAGCCTCCACTCCTGGGCTTAATTCATTAAAAACCTTATAATTTTGTGAGAAGTCGTGGAAAACAAATCGTGCGAGAGGTTTTGGTGATTTTCGATCTATTACGCTCACAAACGCGGCCCAAATTCAAATTAACCTCAAATACCGAGGTATTTAGCAGCAGCGAGCATTCCTATGGATTTAGTTTCCTTCGCAAATTTGGCCGACAAATCATCGCGCTACCTAGCCAAGGTAAGTGGAATTGCTCCAAATTAGCAGCCGCATGCTCCTAGCCTTAAAGTGAATATTTCTCCCTTCCTGACTTTCGAGAAATAGCAAGTTTTTGACCGTCTTTCGATAAGCCAAAAGTTTGGGCTATAAAAATATCGAAAGTGACGTTTTACTTTAGAATATTGGTGTATTTAGTCTTCTAGTTGACATATATGTGAATGCACTGGGAGAAATACCGAGTACTCGACTCCGAGCTTCGTCCTGGTTGGTCGATAACCTCGAGGTTAAGGTATGTAAAGCCATTTCCTTCGGCAAGTTACTAACTCTAGCCTAGCATAATTCAGTGAACTCCGTAATAGAATTCCCTGAGTCGAATATTGAGTTTTGTGCAAGTTCAAGTAAACCTGCTTTGCGTTGGTTATATTGTATTTAATCCGAAAGTTGGTAAAGCGGCCAAATGGTAAGTTATCGTTTCGGGACTCAAGATAGATGTTTTAGAATAATATGATATATAATCGAATAAAAGTTAGTAAAGTAAATTAGTCGATAGTAACTTGGCTACAAAGATAGCCATTGTCAGCCGATAGTATCTTGGCTGCATTAGCCATGCGCTTAGGATAAAGATTCCGCATTCAAGATAAAGCAAGTATGAGAATTAGTATATCATGTAAAGAGTTCGTAATAAGAATCGAATATAGATAGTATTTTCAGCTTAAAACATACTCTGCTATATATGTGATTATTGGATTATCGAGACTTGATTATGTCGTGAGGGCACACTTTCGGGCGTCCTTGCCGCCCCCGGGTTTGTAACCGTGTCGCCCATCGAGCGGCGGGTTTACGTCACTCCAAGAGTGGCATGCCGTCCTAAGAGGGACGAAGACGGGATGAAGCTTTCCCCATATCAAATGGGACAAGACATAAGACAGATATCTCATGTGCGTATGCGCCCATGGAACAGACATGTATACAAGCATAAAGCATTGCATACAGCTGGGTGAGTCCTCCTGACTGCATACGCTATTTACGGAGGCTACGACCCGATCCGGAGACCCAGCGGGCCTGCAGAGGTGCTCAGTTAGTAGATGAGCTGAGTGACTTATTTTCGTTGGTTTTTACCCGGCAGTGGTATATAGATCAGCTTTTGATTGGTTGGCACCATCCTAGCTTGGCGGGGGTTGGTATCGGCTTCGCTGCTATATATATATGTATTTACGTGTTATATATTAGTTATCAGAGCAGCGTATCGCCACGACGACAGTACGCTCCCGCCCCTACCACAAGCATGTAAAAGTCTCGATCCGCCTTATATCGCTCTATGTATCTAGCTATTTCTAGCTATTCAGTGGTCGTTAGTTATGTCAGTTATTATTCATGTGTACAATTGCTTTGGCATACTCGCACTGCGGGTACCGACGCCCGTTGGGGCGCCGCATTACTTGCCCCAAGTACCATGACGAGAGGCGATCCCTCGTGATTCCACCATCTTATAGAGTCATCACTCCCCGTCATCCTAGAGTTTGATATTCGCAGTGTAGTTCATTTTCACAGACAAGATGTGGTGGCTCGGCCCTATCCCACCATTCTATCGGACTCTTGGGTTTGCGATTAGAGCAGGTGTACGTCTCTATGGTCAACAGGCCGATCATGCGAGGCCGTGTGTTTTGTTTAGTTGTTTAGCATTCTGATTGTGTCGGGCCGTGCGAGGCCATAACTGAGGTAGTGGGCGAATTCTTGGCTTGGCCACGTAGTTGTACAAGTATTCTTTATGTCAGTCACGTATGACTAGACAAGATGGGTGGCCTTGTCACTCGCATGTTCCCCTTGCGAGTATGTCTCCGGTTACCGAAATTATATTTGGCAGTGGCTATAGGCCCAAGCCGCCGAAGGTCAGATGACAAATTTATATAGCCGTTGTTTCCAGAATCTAAGATAGAGTTGTAGCTGCACCGATATGCTTAGGCTCACCGCATAGCAAATTGTGTCCTACTAGTGGCACCGTGTGCCATTCATATACCCCAAGTGGTGCTTATTAACGATATTCTTCCGTCATCATCTTGACAAAATTTTAAAATCAATATCTCTACTATTAAGGTTCCACTTGCTCCAGGGAATAGCCTAAAGGAATGACCACCCGAAGACGGTCACCAAAGGCACGAAGTATGATTTGATCCACTCAAGACTATAAGTCTGTTCATGAGTATAGCTCATCAACATTCAAAATTGTTTCAAAGTTTAAACTATGCGGGAGAAACTATTAATGATGTTGATATGATTGAAAATGTGGTAGTACACAAACACCGAGCTCCTAAGAGCTAATGTATTACTACTTGAAGGAAATGAAATTCATTGTAGTAAGTCTCAAAAGGAAACTTATAAGTTTCAAGGACATTGAAAAAAAAATTGAGACTATAAATTATGGAAGATCTAATATCTTCATGCTACTACAATTGGAAGTGGGTTTTAAATATTTATGTAAAATATTACCCGCCGTTTTTTTTTATTTATAGTACATAAATATAGGTATGATGATGAAATCACATACAAAAGTAAATTAGAAGCTTACATCGAAATAAGTTGGCATAACCGGTTGGCTGGTCTCCAGTCGATGTGATGCAAAAATAATTGAGAATTCACGTGGCTATATGTCAATAAATAAAAGATTCTTCAAGAATTCTTGTGTTGCTTGTTCTCGTGATAGAATGATTTTGATCAGCTAAGATTTGGATTATATTCCCCGAAATTTTGGAACTTATAAAAGGGTGAATATGGGCTCGTTCACCTACTTTGTGAACCGTTTGCTAATAGATGCATCTATGGTATAGTCACATGTGTTTTGATATCAACGTGCAATTGATTTTTGTAAGGTCATGTTCGAATTATTAAATTAATAGCATAGTTCCAAATTATAAAATCATGTTGATAATGTTGATTCATATCTATGTTGGTTTAGAAAAAATTGTATGCCTCCAATTATAGCTAAATCATTGGTTATGAGAATAAAACTCCCAAATAAAATTTGGTATGAGATATGTTTATCTAACATATAGCAACACTTGATGCATCAAGCCAACAAGGTTCCCCATCACAATTGATTCAGGGTCAGGAATCGAATAATTCCATCTAAAATTTGAATGCGCGATATATGATTCGATTGCTCCACCACAATGCACAAAGATGGGTCCCCAAATGAGCTTGGGGGTAAATGTTAGTTTTTCTAATATTGTGGGAGAAGTGATTAGTAGATGAAAATTGAGTGTGGGATGAATTATCTAGATCCTTGGGAAAAAAAAGTGAACTTAAAGTTCAATAGATAATTCACTTGCAAAATATTGCAAATCAATTGCCAAATATATTTGCTAACTCTATTTTATAATTCAAATTGCAAATGCTCCAAACGAAAGGTCCTCAAGGACAAAAAGGTCTATGAGACGTCCGGTTGATAGACCAAACGGCCTAAATATGTAACTCCTCAAGCATTATAGGAGCAAATGATTAAGATGATCATAATGATGAGGCAAGTCCTTTAAGAAAGAACTACGACATAACACTTCATAAAACCTTGGCAAAGGTTCAAATATTCGAAAATAACGAAAATGAAGAGATCTCACTGTTATGTCGCATTGAAATCGATATCAAAATGATCAAGCCGATGATACCTTCGATATTATGTGGGGCCGCTCAATAATATAAATATTGACGAGGGATCTGGAATTTAAATCATTAAAAGTGTGGACAACATAAATGATTAGCCAATTAAAATACGCAATTCAAGTATAATGCAAAGGATATAAATGAATTCCTGTGGCATAAAGATTTTTTGTAAATACCGACATTATTATATGGAGAGGTCCTCTGGGTGGATGCAATTATTTTGAGGTTCCTCATAAGTCTAGCAATATATGAAAACTTGATATGTACATAATGAAATTATTTTCATGTATAGAGAGACTCAAGGATATATGAAAATTCTCAAGGATTTAAAAGAACGAGGAAATTTCGGGTCCCGAAGATATAGTCTCATCTCTACTAAGAGACATTGAACGGATCAAACACATAATGCTAAAAGATTCAAAAGTGGACTACCGATATGAGCTATATTATTCTAACAATTGCAGCCACACGACCAGCTGCTACGCCGATGTTGGATATTTATCCGACTCACACAAAGCTCGATTTCAACCGGCTACGAGTTCATACGTGGAGGTACCGCTATATCTCGAGATCAACAAAGTAGCTCTTCGTAGCTACTCATTCAAATCATGCCGAGATAATACTATTCATGAAGCTAAGCCGGGAATGTGTGTGGTTGAGGTCCATGATACATCTCATTAAAGAAAAATGTGGTTTAAACTGTGACAAAGTACCTACAATTTTGTATGAAGATAATGCAAAGATGCATAGCACAACTAAAAGAGGATTCGTCCATAAAAGGAGATAGAAGAAGCACATATTGCCAAAGTTCTTTTACACACATGAACTCCAAAAAGAATGGTGATATTAACGCAACAGATTGTTCAAGTGATAATGTGGCCGATTTATTCACCAAATCTCTACCAACCGCAACTTTCAAGAAGATGGTGCACAAGACGGATGCAAAGATGCAAGCGACGTTTCTAATTGTGCAGCTAATACGCGCTATACTCTTTTCCCCTTACGGCGCTTTGTCCCACTAGGTTTTTCTTGTAAGATTTTTAATGAGCACCTAAAATGCGTATTATTATATATGTGTACTCTTTTCCTTCACTAGCTGTCACGCCCGCCTCGGCCCTGGGTAGACCTGGGACGCTAACCCATGGAAATTTCAAGCCATCCTGGCCAGCCACTAGCTCTATCTCGCATTTCGGAAACAATGGGCTATATAACTACGTAAATACAGCCTCCTCCTAATGACCGTCTATAGCCACCCGTAAATATAATAATGTGCCAACCGTAGACATACTTATAATCGTGGAACCTATGCGCCGACAAGGCCACCATGCCGTTCCAGTCATCTCGAGACTCAACATAAAGAATATTGTAAATCTACGTGGCTTCCAAGTAAGGTCACTCACTACTATCGATTATGGCCCCACCTACCAACACAATCAATACAAATAAACAACTAAACAAACGCACGCCTCACACCCACCGCGCACAATCCAACCACGTGAGACGATATATACAACCGCAAGCCTCTACGAAAGTGCTAATAAAAATGACTCCGGACAGGCTCCACCTACCCATACTCGTGAGCAACAAAAAAATGAACTTACACCTCTCAATATCAAGCCCGTGATGACAGGAGTTGATGACTCTATAATGGGCAGGAATCACGGGTGGATCGCTCCTCGTCTACAGTACCGTACGCAAGTAATGTGTCGCTAATCTGGCGCGCACATCGGTACCGAGTATGCAAAGCAACCGAACACATCTGAATAATAAATAATATAACTAGCAACTCAATAGAAGGAAATAACCGAACTGTAAGAACCGACGTGTGTTCGAATCGACTCTTCGTATCAGGTGGATAGGTGCAAGAATGGCATTCGTCGTCGTGGCGATCTGGTATCTATTAACTATTATATAAATACATAAATACATACATATATAATTAACAAGGACCTATACCATCCTTCATAAGCCGTAAGGTACAAACCAGCACAAAATAACCCAACTGGGCCCCCATAAGCTTCGAAGATACAATCAGCACAAAATAAGTCACTCCACTCATCTACTAATCCACGAGCACCTCTTTCCGCCCCCTCACTTCCTGGGCTTCTGGCTATGGCCTCCGGTATAAATAATCGTGTCCGAGTCCGGAGGACTCCCGTATCAGATCCGACTGTAATCAGACCAAATTGTTTCCCGGGCGCATGCGCACAACAGTGGTAAATCAGATCGCTATGCCGACGCCTGAGCATGGGAAAGCTTCATCCCATCTTCGCCCCTACTGGGCGACGCCATGCCACTGAGTAAAGTATACTCACCCGCCGGGCTACCCACAAGCATTAACCTAAGGGCGAGGACGCTCAAAGGGCCCTCACGACAAATCGTGTCTCAACAATCAATAATCACATATATAGCAAGCATGTTTAAACTCGAAAAATACTATATGTATTCTCATTTCTTATTCTCAACTCTTTCGTGTTATATTGAATTCAGATCTTATCTCGAATGTATGGCTACACCGCAGCCAAGATGCTATCCGACCGTATGGCTATACTGTGAGCTGGTGATGCTATCTCGATTGCATTTTTACTAGATTTTATTCGAAAATATGTCATATTATTATAAAACATGCTTACTAAACGCATATCAAGCAACCGAGTCCGAAATAATATTCCGTTATTTGGCGCTGCTTCACTAGCTTGTGATGTAATATGATATAATAACGCAAGACAGTTTCATCAATTCGCACACAACTTCACATTCGACCCGAAATTTATTGACATGAGTTAACTGTATTATACTAGGCTTAAGTTACTAACTTGCCGAAAAACTACTTTACATACCTGAACCTCAAGTTATCCGACTAACGACGAAGCTCTACGCACTCCACTATTTCTCCCAACTGCATTCACATATATGTCAATTAGGACTAAATACACCAATATTCTAAAAGAAAAATGTCACTTTCGATATATTTATAGCCCAAATCAGCTTATCGAAAGACGGTCGAAAACTCGCTATTTCTCGAAAGTACGTATGAGAAATACTCACTTTAAGGCTATGAGTATATCGACACTAATTTGGAGCAATTTCACTTACCTTGTAGCTCCGGTAGCACGACGATTTGTCTACCGAATTTCGCGAAACTAAATCCGTAGGAATGCTCCTCGCTGCTAAATACCCTTGCATCCGAGGTTAATTTGAATTTGGACTACGCTTGATCTACACAGAATCAAATGATAATTATCAAAAACCTTCGTACTCTCCGTCTGCAGCCTTCTCGAAATTATTTGATATTAATGACTTAAACCGAAGTTGGAGGCTTTATATACTGGGGCTCAAGTCAAGGCCAACGTGTCACAGCAACGCGGTGGCTCCCCCTCCGTGACACGTCGAAGCATCGCGAGGGGCTCGCCCCCCGGCTCCGCGATGGTTCGACAACGTTTCGTCCTATTTCCGCCTTTTCAGCATTTGCTGGTGGCACTCAAATACTAACCAACATGAGAATAGGCCATCTATGCCGAAATTTTACTGTGGTGTAACAACTAGATTTTTTTCCACCGAAGTTTCTAGTAAGTAAAGTTTTATCGAGGCACATTATCTATCAAATAGACATTCAAGGGGAGTGTTATAAAACATATTTGTATTATAGTGAATGTCTATAAAGGTATTTGTATTGTAGTGGATACATGTGTTTATATTATAGTGAAAGTTTATCTTTTGGAGAAAAGTTTGGAGAAATTACCCCTATAAATAGAGGGGTTCTCCTTCATTATATTTCATCCCATCAAGAGAAATAAGAACTTCTCTCCTTATCTCTTTTCATTCTTGTTTTTTCTTTATCATTTCATAATATATTTTATCTAATACAATTGGCAGGTAATAACTTCATTAAAAAGAAATGTAGAGTCCTCAAAAACCATGTCTAATTTGATTCAGTATGTCCTATGTTTCTTCCTTTTTCTTTTTTTTTCCCGTTTTTTTGTTTTTGTTTTTCTTTTTTGTTAAGAGAAAATTAAGATATTAAAAAATAATGATTCTAAATATTAAAAAAATTAATTAAATAAATAGTTATGTAATAGCCAGATCAATCTGACCTATATTTCATAGAATAATTTTTTTTTTTATAGTCTGTTTAGCTTCCGCTTCTTTTACGCTTTATAAATATTTTTAATTTAAAAAATATCTATTTTCTTAACAAAATGAATCGTATTATATAGAATTCATAAATGAAAGACGAGTAATGACATAATTGATTATAATAAGAACTAGATTCACATTAAGTTATTTATTTTTAATTTTGTAAAAATTTAAGTGTTGTTTTATTTACAATTCATTACGAATATGTGGTTGATTATAATATGAAAATTATTAGGAGTTGCTTGTATTACACCCCGTAAGTTCTAACGTTTAGTCGGCTATTCGTACATTAGTCAAGAGTTTTAGAGTACAACGTATACGAGAAAGAGCCAGAAAAGGTCGAACGAGCTAATCGAGGAGAGCAAGAGAGAAGGCCTGAGTGCCGCAACAGGCAGCGTGTCACCCGACCCCCTCCCCTCCGCTGGGCGCCGTGGCACGCCCGTAAATAGACGAGACAGCAGGTCCGTGTCCACCGCCCAAGTATATATATATAGATAAGGTTCCTATTGTTGAAATATTTTATATATCATATCTCACCCCGAAAGCAAGAGGATACCCATTTTAGTTAATTTCTTCCGTTTACGCCGTCAAACACCGTCCAATTCCAAATTAACTTCGAGTATCGAGTTATAAGCCTTCGGGGAGCATTACTAATATGAGTTAGTCTCGAAATTCGCCCAACAAATGGTAAAACCCGCCGAGAAGAAGCTTGTCGAATCGCCCAAACTAATTTCTATACGATCACAAGATTCAAGTAAGCATTTCTCCCTTCGAGTGCTCAAAAAATTATACGTCTTTCTCGGTCATATTTCGTTGTCGGAGTATAGTTAATATTAGAATTAAAAGTTATCGTTTTCATCGAATTCTAGTAGAAACTAGTCTCATTCTTCCAAGAATACGATTGCGCTGGAAAGGGTCAGCAATACAAATCAACTCGCCGCTAATCAAAAATCACAATCTGGTATGTTATGACAAATCCGTTCGACAAGTTAGTTTCTTTAGTCTTATAACTCGCCTTGAATCCCAAGATTTGTTTCTATATATCTATTATGATTAGTTGTTATTATTAGTCGAGACCTTATTCTATGTTTAGTCCTGGGATTGACTTTGCCCCGTATAGCCCTCCATAACCAACCCCTGTGGTTGGGCCATTTGTGTCGACGCCGCCACTCTGCGAGATGATGTCGCTCCAAGGACGGCAGATACCGTCCGTAAGGGACGGGGCATGGTCCAAACCTCAGACAGCCCATTCCATGGTTTAATTATTATATGTCATACTCCGCATTCACACCCCTCGCCGAGCCTCACGCCCCGGGTGCAGATATTAGGAGTCCACTAGACCTGCATACCCGCCATACCCGTAATGAGCTGCCCATGGCAACACCTGGCGGACCGGCAGATCGCTCTAGTTACTAGTTGACTTAGTGTGACCTTATAGGTGTATAAAGATTGGATTGTACTCAAGAGGGCTTTTGGGCGGGGGTCCTAAGAGTTACTCTATGCCGGTTGTACCTTCCGCTTACGGGGTCGTAGTGTCTCTGTTTCGCATTAGTTACCGATAGACATAGCAAGAAGTTCACTATTCAGGTAGTAACTCTACTCCTTTCTTTCGCCATCTTTAGCTTTGTTTTAGTTCACTCAAATATTTTACAAGCATTACCTTTTACATATTCGCATATTGTACCGATACCATCTTTGGGGCGCTTCATTACTTCCCTGGGCAGTGCCGATGGGGACGTGACCAGATCTTCTTTAGCTTTCAACTGTGAGTTAGCAAAGAAAACTAACTCCATTTCGTCCGAGCTAATAACTAGAAGGTATACTTCTTTTTGTTTGTACGGGGCCATGCGTAGGTCGAGGCCCTGGTCTCGACCATTATATCACCCTAGAGGCTTGCGGCATTGTCTCTAGATTCCTATGGTTGGGTTTTATTTGTCTGTAGGGTCTGTAAGGCTTTTATTTTACGTGTTGACCGTGTGTGGCCTCTTTGCTTAGCTATAGTTCGGCCTTGTCTGACATAACTTAGTTTATGATGGATTTACTTTACAATTTCATAACTAGACATCACTTGCGTGGTCTTGTCACTTCAAAGATAGAATTTCCTATTATTTCCTATTTCCATGTTAGCTATTTTCTTTACAAAAAGCTATAAGGTCCAAGGCTCTTAACCGTGTTTACAATCGAGATATAGCTCATTGCTTTCTTGATTTGAGATTTAATATTAGTCATGCACCGGTTGCCAGACAAGCCAATGATCCTACAGCACTGTGGCTACCACGCCCTAAGGCGGCGTGACAATTTGGTTTATAATTAGTTGCGCATGTAAGTATCGATCAGCATTACAAAGACTATATAAAATAAATAATAATATAAGGATTGTTGATGAATTATTAATTGTATACAGTTGATTAATATTTTAACTATGACAAATACATAATTTGAATTAAAACAATTAAATTTAATAAAACCCGTAATCAAAGTGCTAGCTCCCCACGAGCAAGTGATACATATATCCTTTCCAAATTAATTATATATGTCGATAAATGTATAATTATTACGACAAATTTTCTTTGGACAATCCCACTACTCAGTAAATATATAGGATTTTAATAACGATATCGTGCTTCCTAAATTGTTTCGGTGTATATAACTGAGAAGGTTGAGATAATTATTACACCAGCAATTGCATGAATTATCAAGAAATATAAATTAATAAAAAAAGCAGTTGAGTTTTATTTATATAGAACTAGTAAATTTTTTCACGCTTTGCGTGGTTACAAAAAGAGTTTACACTACAAAAAAAATGCCTACTTTGTGGAGGTTTTTTATACATTAAAAGGGCAAAAATCCCCGCAAAAAATGATAGCACAGCGGTTTTTAACCCCCCCCACCCCAATAATGAGCGTCCAATCAATTGCGCATTTTTTTGGACGACCGCTGCAAACTTTAGCGGCGGTTAAATAATAGTGGTTCGACCGCCACAATGTGAAAACTAAATCAATTATTTAAGTTAGCGCGCTAAAACCTCCGCCTTTAAAGTATTTAATTTTTAAAAATATTTAATTTGTTGAAATTATCCCTTTAATTATTTTTTTTAATTACAGCATTTATGAAGCTTTCCCTGCTACATACCAATAATTAATTTCATTCAAGCTTAGATGTAATGTAAAAAAATATAAACACATTCATACATTGTTTCAAAGCCCAAAACCATAAAGAACTATAATGTAAATTAAAGTACCAAATGAAGTTCCAAAATTTTATTATATTATTCTAAAGCAAAAACCACAAAGTTTTCAATACATTGTTCTAATGGAAAGGAGTATAACATTAGAAACCATATTGAGCAACAACAAAAAAAGTACATCCAAAAACTCGTAATGCAGAGTAATCTGGATAATTTAATTCTCGCATAGTTTAAAGATTTGATTTAGCTATGCATCACTACAAATCACAAGGGATTCAGTCAAAACTATTCAAAAACTAAATTTAAATGCAAAACACCACTCCAACCATTTGATTAACATTGTCCTAATTACTAATCTAATATGATTACAAGAAACTTCCATCATTGTCACTGAAATTACTACCACCAAATGATCTTCTGTCTACATCTGGAAGGGATCCACGAGATGCATCACTTGGCTACAAAAAAAATGTAATTATCAGGTCTTTTAATGCTAAATATTATATAACAATATGTTAAGTTGATTTTTTTTTCAAATGAAAAAGAAAATTTAAGAACACTATTTACCAGTGTAGGAGGAGAAGCAAAAAAACCTGCAAACTATTGAGGTATCGTCCCTTCTTTCATTATCATATATTCCTTGAAAGCATTCATCATTAGCTTGTGAGAATTCACCATTTCTTTGTAGTTCTCTTGGCTTTGCTTGTGAGCATTTAACATTTGAGTGTAGTTTTCTTGACAATGGGACGAACATGTATTGTTGCTACTTGAAGCACTCATACCACTAAAATGAGGTCGTGTTTGTTTAAAAGCTCTACTAGGAACAACTCCTAATCCCAAGCACCTTACCCTTCCAGAATGCTCTTTTCCTAGAACCTCACCAATAGCATCATTCGGCGAAACTTCAGACTCATCAACGGTGCTTTGACTCACAGCTAGTTTAATTTTTTCCTAGATAGAATAACATAAAACCCATTGTTGACAACAAAAGAATAAAGAAACAACAAGCAAGAGATGAATGATACAATTTTAAAACTACAAAGAGGAGTATGACTAATATGGATAGAAACATAGATAGAAACAACCCTTTTGATCACTTCATTGCAATATCTCTGCAAAAGTCAAAATAAAACTTTGTTGAGAAAAATAAAACAAGCTCAAAATAGGTACTTACACATATCTCTTTCGCAGCCTCATTAACATATGATCCATCTTATTTCTTATGAGTAGCAAGATAAAGTTGTGTTCGTCCAGGCTTATGACCAGTTTGAGCCATCTATAAACGAAATAAATAAATTAAAATAACTTAACAAATAAAGAATAGTTGCAAGTTTATAAATAAAAATAAAATATATTGAATTAATATCTTTCACCATTTCAGCCCTTCTTCTCGAGTTAGATTTGGAGCCACCAGTGTGTGGAATAGTTTATTTCTTCCGTATTTCAGTATTTCTTTTGCACATTTTCTAAAACAGAGATACTTGAATTTAATATACATATAAATAATCGTATAATTACACATTCCAATAGAAGCATTTAAAAAAATACCTTTGTTCTTTCATCCAAACGGTAATCAACATAAGAAGTCCATTGATCCCGTGGAATCCCATTGGGAACTTTATCCATAATCTCAGCTCTACTTTTCAGGGGGTCATAGAACTTATCCCATAACTTTAACCTCCTTGCGCCCCACTTTTTTGAAATAGAATTATATACGTGTCATCGTGCATTTGACTCAATAGTATTAAAATAAAATCGGGGCTTTAAGAATAAAATATTGATTAGCTTATCTATTATACGTCAATATAAAGTGCAAATACATAAAATAGAGATATAATTGTAACAATAGAGTTCGTACCTTTACAATTTGATCAACGCAGCGGTTAAAGTATGACTCTGATAAATCATTCCATTTTACAAAGCCAATTGGAAAAATAGAGCAGTCAGTTGCTAAGATCCCACAAAAACCTGCAAGAAGACCTTGTGCTTCTCCAATTGCAGAATCATCATCAAAATCAACAACTATACGTTCTTCACAAGACAAATTTAATATGTCCTGACACCTTCAGTTTTCGTTTCTTTATATCTCCTCCTGAATCTTTAAAAATAAAAATCATAGAATGACAAGTTAGATGTCAAAATTTTTTTATGGAAAAATAATAAACAGAAGATATATTGGGTCCAAAAGTTAAATCAGCAAAAAGATATGGATTACAACATTTCTAGCACTTTTGGAACACCCGAAAAAACTTCTTCAGACATTTCTAGCTGGCCACAATTAGAATATAAATCTACAAGAGAACTTCTCACTGCACCATCTAATTCTTCCCCACGATCTTAACAAGTATTTCATGCTTTACATATTTCCTTTTGGTTTCTTATGCGCGTATTAGTAGTATTATTTTACCACTCAACTTAAAGGTCAGAGGTTATTAGTTTTCTTTCACTGCATTTTACTCTCCTAACTGATCAAAGTGATTGGATTGGCAGGTTGACCATAAAGCTAGTGTTGGAGAGGATGCTTTCTTGCGGCTAGCGACACTTGCAAATTTAGTAGCTGATTTTGTTAACGGCAGATGTACTTTCGAGACTCTAACAGCACCTACAGAAAATCGACTGCATTTTCCTGCATATAACATATTCTTGAAGGAGATTATAAAGTAATTGTCCTAAA